>SCLF01360032.1:0-16023 GCA_004367975.1 Mesochordaeus erythrocephalus
CAAAAAGTCACAAAAAGTCTGATTAGGGTTTTGGTCTGCCAAATTAGTTACAGTGAATGGATTTCATCGGCACTATTTTTTTATGAAGGGTATTTGAAATCCCTTTTGGGGTGCAAAGGGACAAAACGTCCAGAACGGTCTCCACTGGTTAAAGTAACACATAACAAAAATGTTGTAATTGTTAAGTGGGTAGGATGCAAGCCTCCGTGCATCTTCTTTTAAACGTTAATTACATTATTTCTTCGATAAACTAATAATGGAATAGCGTGATGCTAATTATTGGACATATCTATGGCTGTTATGATCATTCAAACTGGTTCCGATACGGATTATGTGTGTGGTAGTCCACTCCGAAGACATCATTCTGCATATAGCGGTATTTTTTGGAGTGCTACGAATGACCAGTGCGTGCCCCCATTTTTCGTTCAACCTAAATCGATTTATTGGCGTAGTAACAACATCTAATTAACCTATGTTTCTTGTTGTAAAAAACGTTGTAACAATGGGAAGCCTAAAGAAGTTTTCAATCTTTCGGTTTAACAATATACCTTTCGAGGATCTAGCTGTTTTATAATGTATTTACCAATATGGTATACTAAGGTATTTATTGAGAAACAACTGCGGGTTATAGTAATCTGACGAAAACCATTCATTGCCAAAACAGCGAAAACTAACATGACAATCTAAATTAAATATAACGAATTAATTTATATACGCACTTACAGTATTAAACCGTAAACAGAGTTTACTCAACACTGGGCGTAGCTATAATATAAATTGTGTCGCTTATACTAGCCAACAACGTCTGTATACTACCACCAATGTTATATCAACTAGAGTGTGGGTATAATGAGTAACAAGAAACGTATTGAAGGCATTTTCAAAGTCAGACGTCGAATCCGAGTCTATCATTCGAATGTGTTGTATTAAATACTACCTATTTATTGATACTATTCAAGGTGTAAATCCGAATATTAATACGATTATCACTTCATCACAGCTATACTGGGGAGAACAGTGATCATATGAATTGTCTTCAGGATAATAATACTGTTATATGGGGTTTTGATCAAGACCCGCGTTAAACGCGTTTTCAGTATTTCTTGCAAAAGCAGTAAGAATGCAAGTCCTACAGGTCCTACTGTTAATAAGTAATAATTTAAAATAATGTACGGGTTATACATTATATATGAGCACTTGCGAGTTAAGTATTTAAATTAAATCACCCCTATATTTGCTAATTAATAAATGTTTATTTTATAAATGAGAATAATGTTGAATGTTCGTCCCCCATACGTCATATACCATTGGATCATTACACACCTAGATTAAGATTTCCTCGGTCCTTCAAACTCGTTCTACGTCTAGTTTTAAACGAAACAATGCTTCAGAATCAATGTCTATATTTTTCCATTTGCGTAGCTATGGGATCAATAAACCTCTACATATGGGATTGACCTATCACACTGACCATGCCCTTATACTCCATTGTACGATTCCGAAAAACAGATTACCAGTGGCGAAAACATTACGATTTACTACACTGCCTCATTTATAATAATTATAATTAATATTATATATTAATATAATTAATTAGTTATAATTGTTCATAATTTTATTTGCTTAATTCATTCAACTTCCATTATCTAATGTTATTTTCTTATCCGCATCCGCAGAAATTTTAGTTTTATAGCAATAAAGGCATATATTTGTTATTTCAGATCGAGATTGAGGGTTAAATAGGGTTGAACATCTTTGTTACCACTTTGTGTCTAGGTTGTAATTTCTCCTTTGCAAAATCGACCACAACTGAAAACATTGAAGTTTTAAATTATCGAAGGTCAGTATTTTTTTATTGTTATGTAATTCTTCTGCATTTATAAAACCAAGCTTAAGGTGACGGGTGGTAGTTTATCATCCGGCGGCGGGCGACCTTACAGGGCCCCAGGTGAGTCAAATATTATTGTCTTTACTAGAATTACAAACTGGACATGGAAGCTTAAGGTCAGCCGCGCCCGTCTGGGAGCAATAGTGAAATTGAGCCTCCTAAGAAACGGAAAAGGACCAGCATGGAGAAAACTAATGGTGATAGGAATGATTTCCAAAAGAAATTCAACGGTGACGCAATTCGTGTTGGGAGTCGGGGGTTCACAATTCGGGAAATGTAACATAAGATGAGTGGATGCGTAGGCGTTTCTTCGTTCGAATTTTATTGGGTGAGGTGGTAATTCTGTATCTATTTAATGTAGTCCAAGTAAGTATTTCCCTCATGGATTCCATCAGAATGCTTCCAATTTCCCAAATAAAGGAAACGCGACCCCACAATATTTCTGAACAATATGTACTATAACAAAATATATCTATATTACAAATCTAGTTTGAATTTATTCGCAAATATATGTTCTCTGTCCTTAATCAAAAAAATATAAAGAGTCAAATATAAAATCCAGCGAATCACATTTAACAACGATGTAAAAATATTAATGATAAATTTTATAATTTGTTTACTAAGTATTGTCCAGTTGTGTGTATTATATCTCTTTTCTCAAGTAATTTTAAAGTATTTAACATTCTGTAATTTTCATAGTAACCGCGCCATTTTGTGCCACCTAGTAGGTAGAGATGATTGATTAATTGCCAAGGTTCATTCGTGGGTGATGATGTGAATGTAATTTAATGACAATCCTTATATTTTTAAGGGTTTTAAAGCTGTAAAAAAATTCCATAATTAATCATTTCGGACATTTAATCATCTACGTCGTCGAATTTTGTGTTATATTTCGGCATTAATACACATATTTGAATCCCGCAGTACTTACTCCCGCAGTATACTTAATAAGAGGTACATTTCATGATTAAGTTTACCACAGCTCGACCGTAGCTTATTGCGGAAATCAGCATACATATCGTCATAATGGTATAAAAAATGCTGAAAATATATATTTGTAAAAGGTTATACAAGAAAACGCGACCCGTTAGGTTTAAACTAGGCTTTACTCGAAACTGAGCAGAGCTTGGTCAGAATGCCCCGGGACTTCCCTACCACAAATTCTACGCCGCATCTTCCATGATAATTATTAGACCGGAGGTGCCACCGGATGTTGTGCCCAAAAACCGGAAATTGATTTTTTGCAGTTGGGAGCCACACGATATTTTTATGTGGAATTAATTATACCCAACAAATAACTTCAAAAATCTAAGCGATCCAATCCAAGTTGGCATCCTAACAAATGGCATGTGGGAGAGTTCCACTTTTTTACCATTTAAGACGGCTCCTTCTTATGTATAAACACGTTGAACAGGATTTCTGGGTTAAATTCTGTGACGCAGATTTTGACAGAACGTGCGGCCCAGAATTGCAGCTGGATGTGAACCTAGAAATGAAAAATCGAAAAATTAACGTCAAAAACTTATCTAGGTTATCGACCAGCTATTTTTAATCCGGCTGAAAATTTAACCCATGTGTTTTCTCAAAAAATTGATTTTACCGTATACGATTTTTTGAGACGACTTGTGTTTATTGTATATATGTTTTCAGGCCTAATTACGGAACAGAAACTAAGAATGACGATACCTACAAATTATAGAAATATAAAACTATATGTTGGATGAAGAGTTGGAAGTACTAGAACCTGTTCCATATAATTTTGGATACCCACTGTATTGCAGGGATGACGAAGCAGATCGTATTTGGGGTATCTAATCTGGATTTGACGTAATATTACTGATAGAAATTTCGTATTTCTTCGAGCGTTTAAAAAAAGACGCAAAGCAAGGTTACTTCTCAATTAGATCAAAGTAGACAAAATTCGGTAATTTTACCCAAAATTATGAAAAATTTCTTTTTGAGGACCATTAATGCGACTAACTCTCCCTCGGTTCTAACTTCATTTGGAACACCGTGTTAACCTTTTATCGAAAAGCGTGAAATATGATTTGATTGGATCTCCAGAATTTTGCTCAGGTAATTTTAAAATTATGAAACTCCTTGTATAACCTGAAGTAACGCACTCTAAAGATTGCCTTTTCGACTTGCGGCTTAATCGGTTATTGATCCTCGATTTTTAGGGTTTCTGTTGAATTGAATCATTCGCATATTATCATTTTGCATGCCTTTTTTCTGGTTGCTCGGCATAAACTCACTTACCGCATTGATCACATCATGCTTACATAATTGCATTTATTTTTGCACTCAATCAATGACTAGCATTGCAGGCATAATCTTGATTTTGTTCGATTATTTTTTATTGAAGCTGAATTCTTTGTTAAGTCTGTTTAAAAGTTGTTATAATACCGGGACCAGCATAATCATGTTCGCTATGTATTGCTCATTTTCTTCCGCGCGCGAAAGACCATCTGATTAGGTTGTAGGGCCCGTGGCAATTTTGTATCATACACTTTTGGTCATTTTTCGTCCAATTGAAGGTTATCTGTATGTCTAGTTGATGTTGGCGCGCTTTTTTAACATACATTTTTTTCCGATCATTTAGCTTCGCTGGATATTACGCGAAGAGCCCAAATGTCATTGGGACAAAATATTCCATAGTCAACGTTCCAGTTAAGCATGCTCTGACAATGTATATTGCAAATTGCGAATATTTGTTTCAATTTGCAGCAGAAACGATTGGCCGTACACCGTCCACTTGCAGTGCCACCATCACTTCGATACTTTGTAGTGTTTTCCGGCTTCCAATTCTAAAAGTGCATGTTGTACTTGTAACTTATTGCCATGCAGATTTTCCGCTAACGAAGTTGCTGGTGCTGTGTCTAACTGCGTAGGCTGTAGCCCTGCATACAAAATGAGCATTTCATCGTTTCTTACCCATCTAAGATAGCGTGTTACAGAGGCTGCATCCAAGCCTAGTGCTAATAACCTAACACAGCAGCTATTCAGTCCTGTGTGCTTGCCCTGTAATCTTGACATTCCCATTTTCGCTTTCTGTTGAATTTGAAATTGGAAATTATCCCCATCGGAAGGATTATCTGTTTTTAAAGCAGTAAGCCTTCTGCAGGTCTTTCCATATAATTCCACCATCTGTCCCACGTTGCATTTCTTGCCGCTGCTAACGTTAAAGCTTCCCTTTTATTTTTGGCTAGATTGGCCTTAGGCGTTCGTATGTCTATGTGCACGAACATCTTATTTTTAACTCTTCTTGTGAGGTAGGTTATTGTGCTTACCGCTTTTTTTATTAAATAACGTATCCTTCCTTCTACCCGTGGCATCTAGCCATAATTCTTTAGCTAGTCTCTGTAGCTCACTGCATTTTAGAGCCGGTATTTATTTCATTCGGGTTTTCGTATTCAAGGCTACCTCTTGCTGATACTTTCTGATTGCTGCTTCAAATAGTATTTTTTGTTCAAAATCTAAACTAATGTTGCGACAGACTACTATGGAATGAGGATGACAGTTACATTCTTTCATATGCTGTAGCAAGCATTGAGCTTGTCTTAGCCCATTTCGGCTGTCATTGAACGTACAGTTTGATTTAAACCGTCGCCATTCCACCAATTTAACCTTATGTATTCATATTGAGGATTTCTACCGTTTGTTTTATATCTTCTTGCGGTATGGACCATACTTTGACTTTATCCACGCCCTTATTCACTGATAACATACATCGCTTTTGGGTAGCAGTTTTGGTATTTTACGTGACTATCTCTACGCGTCTTATTGATGCTGAACCTCCTTGATTGGTTCTTTTCCCTTCTGATGGTCTTCTAGATCCATATAACCCTCTTCCCGAACCTCTTCGGTAATCACCTCGATAAGTGCCTCGATGATTATCTGCTCTCTTATACGGTGCCGTACCCCTTGATCTTTTATAGGTGTCTCGTTTGTTGAGCGTTTTCGGCACATATCTGGGGTTTTCAGCTTTGTTGTGAAGTAACTGCAACTTTTTATAAGGGAGTTCGCCCACTAGCAGAAGCAAATCATCACGATGTGCTTGTTGTAGATGGATTTCATCTGCTCCATATGCTTCGTTGGTGCTACTGTTGCATCCGAGATTACTATCGTTGCTGTTACAAAAATGGTCTAACGTCTTCCTGGTCATATGCAAGCATTTTTTATATTAGCAAATACAAGTCTTTATAATTATTGCAATCTGGAAACATAGTATCCAGATACAAAGCTGCACTTGGTCTCCCCTCTTAAATATAGGGTGTTCCCCCGTTATTTTCGTACTAGGTTTGGTCTTGTGGAAGCCATTCGTATAAGTCGACAGCTTGTGATTCTGATCATTAGTTGGAACCGCTCCCGCTTGAAGCTATTGTTTCCTATCTACCGTGTCTATCGTGGTGTACGTATTATTATATATTTATCTGTGTATCCTCCTTTTCCGTATCGCCCTGTTCCTTTTCCGGGCGTAGGTTGGTCACGTGGACGAATGACCGCGATCTGTGGTCATCGCTTATTTATTATTATTATTAATTATAATAATATATAATACTCACGATCTATATATATACAGTCAGCTGTAGTAACAGTGGTGACTCTGACGGGTGATCACCCGGCGCCCTTGGCTATAGGTTATAAGGTGCTAATAAGGTTAGAAGGAGGCTTCTCGCTTTCTTCATAAATTTTCACAGGTCATTGGAAAAATATGGCGGCCAATTGCGAGTCGTTGATAAACATCCAACGACGCCAATTGTGCTACAAGGGTTAGGCCCAAATTACAGTGAATTCGAGGCACTTCGCGACATATGGAAGGTCAGTCTAGAGGTTTTGGATAGTCTGAACCAAGACCTGGAAAAATATGAGGACGAGCTGTCGTTCTCAGACCCAGCTGCTCTAGAGATAGGGCTCGTCAATATTATCGGTGAACCCGATAAGATACAAGAGACTGAGAGACTTAGGGAAGAGTTCAGCAGCATGGCTAGACGCGTCGAAACATCCGAAAAATTCTCGGCGTATACCCAGCGGCTTAGTAATGCCGCAAAGAAGTTGGCGTCGTCAACGGACATGCAGAATAACACTATAGCTGAACGCTTCCAAAGAACTATTACACCGCAGGACAAATAATTCATCACCATCCATGGTACAGAGGGCATGGACACTGATACGCAGGCAAAATTATTGGATGATAAGCGTCAATATTTTGTCTCTGCAAGGGTAAACGTTGTGACACTGGCGATCTGCTTTCGGAGTTGCAGCGGTTAACCAGTACAGTAACCGAAATGCGCGAGGATTATAGGCAACGTGCGGCTAATCAGGACGCCCTGATCAAGCATCTCGAGAACCACATCGGGATTTGGATAATAACGTACGTATTACGAAAATAGAACGGACGAGAACGATAGGGGGAATAACTGGAATAACAAACAAAATAACCGGAATAATGGTTGGAACAATAACCGGGCGTTCAATCAAGGGCATCAGATAGATCTTACAGTTGGGGACATAATAAAAGAGAATGCAGAGGCAAAAAACAACTAACAAAAGGCACAGTAATACAATCTACTATGCCGACAATAGACAAACGGACTACGCAGATAAAGGAAGTACAATTTGGTCGCGGTCCAGAATCTTTTATCGCTGCATCGATATTCGGTAAGCACATCCAACCCCTTGCGGATTCGGGATCACAGGTGTCCATCATCCCGAGACGGTTCTTCCCAATGTCTGTATTAAGGAACCTAACGAGGTCAAACATGCGGCAACACCGGTAGTACAACGAATCATAATCGATTAGAGGAAGTGATGGATGACATAGCGGTTAATAAGGATTCTCCCCGTATACCGATAATACGAACGAAACCATGAACGAGGCTACGGACGAGGCAAGGCGCGACCCTGTAATCGGAACACTGCCCCCAGTAACATATATGGACTTATGTGATCTATCGCCCTTAGCATTGACTGAAGTTGCAAACAAATATGGTTACCCACGACCACAAGGAACACACACCGTCTTAACGCCAGTTATGGGTCTTCTCGAACAATAATATCGAAAAATCTAGGGAAACGGGATTAATCTATGCACAACGCAATACGGCTACAGACCCAATATTTCGGAACGTCATCAAAATACCAATGCACGTAGTTGAAAACTACAGAACGATTGCCTTGAATGTACAAGCTGCTATAGACTGATTGATTTATGATTATAATCTATGAGAACTATTTGTGGGAAGATATAGGTTAGCGTAGTAGATGTTTATGCGATGTGACTTGGCTATTAGGTCTACCCGGAGTGGAGTAAACATCTCGCGTGAAATAGGCGGTATTAGGACCACAACTTATATCTAAATAGTTCTCATGTAGAGACACCTAGTAACATACATTAATTAGGCAACACTGTGGAAAATTGAAGAAGGAAGCCCCCTTAGGGCCGCATGTAGGAATAATGATGTCACGTAGTGGTATTTGTGGGGTTAGACGGGTTAAGGGCGTAGGTTGGGAACGTGGACGAATGACGACCGCGATCTGTGGTGATCGCTTATTTAATATATATACACACGCACGCACGCGTATAAAATTAAAATACATTTTAATTAGAATTAGAATGAAATAAGAATGAATTAGTGAATACGGAACAGGATCGGAAAAGGAACAGGACGATACGTGTATATTATTATTGGAATGTCTCTAACTGTAGTTACAAATATATATTGGTAGATATGTATTAATTAAGCGGCTACAGATCACTCACGATATATATATATATATACAGTGAGCTGTAGTAACACATACCACTTACCTTGCTGAATAAACACGTTCGCCGACGTTTTACGAATTATAGCAGTTAATGATGACGGCCATTCCGAAAATATATGTCCCACAATAACCATCGTTGCCCTAGGTTGATTCCGTTGGATATATGTAAGCACTTTCGCCAGTATGTTTTTAGGTGGAAAAACATACACCACTATTGAAGATTTCTTGTGGCATGACTTTTAATTCCAGTCAATTCGTCTGGAAGCTAATTGATATTCATTGCTATCCAGTATATATTGAACTCTATTTTGTTATTATCAAATATTCGTTTATTATGCAACACTGTTCTTAACTCTTTCAAGGCAAGCAAGATGGTATATGCTTCTTTATTATGAATTCATCATCCTTGCTGCTGTTCGTTAAAATATCTTGTGACTCGTTGGTTAGCTTACTGTGTAAACAAACAATACCCTGCTGCTGCTTAAGATGCATCAGTAAACAGCACCACTTTTTGTATGTTTACTATTTTCGTCGGCAACCAGGGTCTCTTGATCTGAAGGCCATTTCTCCAGTTCCTTACACAAGTCATCGTAATTCAAGGCCCAAATTCATTTGGCCTATTTGCTTGCGGTATTACTCTTATCATTTGTCTTATGTAGCATTTCATCGTACTACAAGCAATTTGAAAGATAACCGATATTCCTCGCAGTCCCTCCAGCTGCTTGAGATGAAACTTCTTACTTGACTGCAATTGTCTACATATCTGAATAAATTTCAACCATTTGGTCTCCGGTGCTTCTATTGTTTCAAGCCATGTATTGGGTTTCATCGCCAGGAATTGCAGATCATATTGAGGGTCTGTTACTACCGCTGTTGCTATTATTAACATCACTCCTAAGAAACAGTTCAAAGGTATCCTTGCTACCATGGTTTCTACGGAATCCATGGACAGTCTGTCGTCTCGGTTGAGTGAGGCTAAGATTCCTCTTCTTCGGATATAATCTATCACAATCAAATTTAACAGCCGGAATAGGAATGGTGCGTTTGGCAAGCCAAATGGCATGCTAAAGTATTTCACTCTCATATTTTCAAATCCAAAGAATGTCAACTTCCTGCTGTTCTTATTGAGTTTAAGTAACTGGAAGAATCTCTTATCCTCGAGTTTGCTTAACCGGTCTTGCAACTTTATGACCTCCACGATTTCCTGGAGACCTTCCATCGAGCACTGAGCTGATTGCTCTTCAATTGTTTTGATTATTCCATTTATTATTTCCAGCTATATTCCGTTGCTCTTCACCTCAGAGTATGGAATTAATATATGACTCAAGTTTGTTTCTTCCCTTCGTCCTTTCTTTATTTTTGTCGGAGGCTTTTTCTACTGATGTTCTCCTTTCTCGAAAATTATATCTCCTTCCTTGTTTTGATGTCTCTGGAATCATATATCAGGTGTTCTGTACTTCGAAAGTTTTTCAGCTCTTTCAATTTTCCGTTCACTTCCGGAATTTTTTTGCTTTCCTTCTGTTTCCTCTGTTATTTCCTATATGCCTCCAGGATTGTTGACGTCATCACTTCGCCCTCTCCTTCCATTCTCGTCCTCTCTGTTTTCTTTACAATTTCTTTACAATTGATTGTCCGCACTTGGGGAAACTTGGCTTCAATTCCTCTGAGAGCTAAAATTAACGGTTTTATAAAAAAGATCCTTTTCGCCCTTTTAGAGTATTTGGGGGTTAACTGTACGAAGGCGTGTAATTTTGGACATTTTGGAAATAGATTCGGAACCGTTAGGAAAAACTATCAGATCCACTCAGTCTCGTTAATCGATCTCTTGCTCCCCAGACCCTGGGGGGAGGGAGCCAGTTCTTACGGGTGTGTATAAGTTATAATTTATCAGTTATTTATATAACGAACAGTTTCTGAGAGTGCATTACCGATAAACGAACCGAACCGAATACCGACATCTTTCCTATCTAGTTAACACCCATGTCCACTACTTTTATACGATTTCAATATTTCCATTATAAATTATATAATATTATTTGGATCGAAAATATTGAAATCGCATCCAATTTTTCATCTTGGATGTTAACTAGATACAACTGTTCTACCTTTGAACAGTCGAAATATTTCTGTATATCGCTCACCAGTAAATACCCTATGAATATTCATGCGAAGGTAACAATAGATGACCACCAATGTGAGCCATGATTCGAGAGCGAAAAAGGGTGACCACCAATATTAGCCACGAATCCAAAGCCCATAATTTCGAAAATGTCTTTCGATTTATAGACCTTATTTGTGGTCATCTATTTTGGCTTTCGATTTACTATTCATACGGTACATTTTTTGGAATACATTAAAAGTCAAATGACTCATATCAACGGAGAAATAAAATCGAATGGAAATGACGAGTCCGTTGCTAATGGAAGGCGAAAATTCAGCAAACGGGACGATGAACTTATCCGACTTATCGGGCAGCATCTTATAAGTATTGGCCTGGATAATTCCGCGAAAGTGCTTGTAAAAGAGTCAGGAAGCACGTTTGAAAATAAATCTGCTTCTTTATTCCGTCAATCAATAATAGATGGTGATTGGAAACAGGCTTTTTCAGGTTAATGAGATAGAAATTTCTTAACTATTTAATAATTTCATCATTATTATACGCTCGGAAAATTAATGTTATTAATTATCATTTGTATACAATTGTAGTTATGGTCGTAAAGAAGTTTTTTATTGATTCACTTGGGTACAGTCATTTGAACAGTCATCACATTGTGCATTTATGTAATTATATTAGCCGAGTTTAGCCGACAGTCTACAAGAACTATGTACTCTAAAATTCAGGTGTGAATAAAAATGTGATTTATATGGAGTTGAGAACCGGGAGTTTGCCTGGATTTAATATTGTTACCATTGGCAATTTGCGTGCTGAAATATAATTAGAAGCAAGCCAACTTTGTTTCCAAGTGTGACCTAAACCTTGATTATACAAATATCGATTAATCTTTGACCTTAGTTATTCAAGTGTACAAATACACTAACGTCGCCAATGATTAAAACAGACGGGATGGGATGATCCATGGCACGTAAATATTTGCTGAAGAAGCATATTTTGAAATATGTTGACAAATAGTTTTTATTAAACAGATGAACATTTTAGCTGATCTTTGAGGAATTTGGGTCTAAAAATGTTTGTTGGATATTTGTGAAGAATAACAGCATCATGCGTACGAAGAGTACGGCCGTCCTTTAACATGACACATACAAATATACCATTTCCCTACCCTATTTTATATTATATATATGCCCATGTGTGACATTACTTTGAAGTCATGGCTTTTTATGTGAAAAAAGCTCAACGAACGTCGGCCAATATGCTGAGTTGCTGAAAAGTACCATATCATACCAACCACGCCCTGGTCACCTACTACCCTCTATTATATATCCCCAGGTGTGAAATCATTTTTCAGTCTTATCAGCTGCACGAATCTGAATATACGGACTTTATAAATCATAGTTGTAATTCCACGCTTGGTCCATCCTTCGATAAACTTAATACTTAAAATTCCGCATTAATATGCATAAATAGTTGAACGTTTCACCGCAACATGTATAGACAGTATAAACGAGATTTAATCCCGGTTGTTGGTCCCGTTATTCGTACGTTACACAAAACACCGATAACCAATTACGCTTTTACATGAAGATTTGAATAACTAATCTATTCTCGAATAATTTTAGTTTCATCGCAAGCTGATGGTTTCCAATACGATTGTATTCAAACTTCTCAATTTTTATATTTGGTCATACCATTCGCTTTGTAGCAGGCACCCCTTCGCTTACCGATTTCATATTTTTGCTTCTACCCTTAGTTGTATCTGTTTTATGTCGTCGTATTTTCTTGAATATTTACTGATTTAAGACTCAAGAAACACTGATTCGGCATTTGAGTAGTTTGCTTCTTAAATATTATATTTCACGTCGATTGCCGTCTAGCTGAAATTTCCAGTTTTAAAAGCTTAACGTTTTCATTTTGCACTCTATCGTATTCTGTTTTTTGACGTGATTAACAATATACAAGATCCGATTGTCCAGATCGATTTTGAATTTATCTTACCCTAGTACGGGCGTGTGATAATGTGCACATATAAACATCCCACCTATCGAGCTGCGAATTCCTAAAACCAATCTGAATTGATTTGTAGCCATACATCTTGACTTCAGTTCCGTTGAAAGCTTTAAATCTCATCTGTTACGAAAAATGGTTTTGGAATGATAGAGACTTGTGATCCCGAATCTGTTAAGGGTCTGGCTTCTTTACCGACTATGGAATAACAGATACAAAGTTTTGGTCCACAGTTGGATCGACAGTGTTGCCGCTGAAACTTTCCCGCGTATTGTGTATGCCAAATTTCGTGGAAAATATAACACCGAGTCTGGTACCACGACGACGATCTTCCCAGATGCGTGTTCCGGCTTGCATGTTATATTTGCATAGCACGCATATGATCATTCAACTTCTGATGTTTCGAATTGTCCATTAAAGTCGTCTCGATTTAAAGGCAGCCCCTTTTCTCTTCACTATGTATGCTAACTGATTCTGATAAACGTTATAATTCAGTCTACACATAGGTTAACTTCTCTGCTCATACTGTATTTACCTTTGCTGTAACAAGGTGCTGCGGCTAGGGGTCAATATTGACGCATGTGTCTCACGCTCCATGTACTCTTTACCATGTTAATAAGGACAAACTACCTTTCCTACAATGTTATGGTTTTTTTAAAATGCCCGATGACAATTTCCCGGTAACTTAAGACGTTCAACTGCTCATATGACGGAGATTTTCTCAAAGCGTTAGCCGAGTTACTAAAAACCTTCATTTTGATGGGAAACCGATTTCATAGTGGATACCGCGAAGGGACAAAACATCGGCCCCTCTTATTTTCCATCTGTTCCATCATTTAACTGTATTAAAATTATTATATATATTATTAATATTTCTTTCCGATAAAGTGTGAGAAGTCATAATTTAACTGTGATTCACGCGAAATTTCATTCAAATTCAATTTTCCCACGTAAACAATATGCGTAGAAAGTCAAGAATGATAGTGTACCTAGTGTAACAAAAGCTGCTTTACAACAAAATCATACGATTATTTAACTGTCAAAATTTTTGATATAAAAAATTGTGTGTACGAGTTAAGACCCTTATTGTTTTTTCTACTGAAAGAGTGTTACAATGTATAAGTATAGTTTGGATTTTCTGCAAATAAAATCCACATGGCATCGGTTTATGTTCAATAAAAAAATGTTATGTAGGAGCTAGGACAGTTATTTCTATTAAGCTACGCCCGTGTTAAAAAGGCTAAGTACAGGTATAATTTGAATTGAAATAAATTTGCTACAGCTGAGATAATTGAGGTTGAAGTTAGCCTTTCTCCTAAAGGAGAAAACGATTTTGGTCTGCGAAATCAGTTATATTGAACGTTTTTCGTCGAGAGTTAATTTGTTGGGAAACTTTGAAAATTCTGTAAAAGTTTAAATTTGAAGCAGAACCTTGATTCGTTCTCGATAAATCCGCAAAAGACGGATCTTCGCAGACACTTTTGGCACCCCGGCATCCATTTGTTAAGGGTTTTTATATTTTGTTGCTTTGAATTGCCCATAAATATGGTTATAAATCATTAATTTAACAGCTTGGTTCGTATTGAAATTAAATTAGTATCTTCCTATGGGTAGCCTGAATGGTCAGGGGTTAACTGGCGGGCCTTTTATCATGACGAAAGTGGCGGTCGTTTTGACTACACTGGCGATCAAATATTGCCCGCCACTTTTTATTCTTTTGTATATTTCTGATGACTAAATTGGGAAAGGGTGTAAAATCACGAGTAAGAGGCAATGATCTTAAGTATAGTTCAAACATCCATCTCTTGATTTCGCGAGGTGGCAGCACATGTGCAGAAGCAGACGCTTACAAAAGAACCATTAGATTCCTAGGGACAGAATCTTTAATCGGCACAGATTTCCATTAATCAGACCATAACTTCTCTTAGAGTGGTGCTACGCAGAATTTGGCGCGGAATTATCCAGAAATACTTTCAAACCAGAAATGGCAGCGCAAATGGAGGCTAAAAACTGGATTTTTTTTCGAATCGGGTATCACACCAAATTCTTTACCGAGACCAACGAATTGGACAAACCTACGATCGGACAATTTTTGCCTGTAGGTAGATAAACCATAGCCGTACGGACTAAATTAATAAAACGAACACTGTAGGCTATGATAGATATATCATCGGAATCAGAATTCAATTATCGATTCTGGATAACTTGATCGGATTAATATTATACAAAAAATATAATTAGAACCGTAAACAGGCAAAATTTTAGGGTACAACCAAATAAGCGCAAAAAGTATAGAACGCCGAAAATTTTTCTATCTAGCTATCTACAAAACAAATAAGTATGCTTAAGAAGCCAAACAAATTTAACATGCCTAACTGAAAAACAGATATGTATTATTAGTAACAGGACATTATCGCCATTTAAATTATGGGGTAGTTTTTGCTTCCAAAAAAACAGGCGGGTATATAATTACGGGTTTATAGTCCATTAACAAAGTAAAAACCAGTGACTTTTGAGCATATATTAATGCCAGTTATAATCGGACTTTAAAAAAATATATAGAAAAAGCTGCGCTGAAAAATGCCGTACGGAAATTGAAGTGCTACTACGGGTTCTATAAATCTCTAAAATATAAGTGTGATGTTTTAACGGTAAATCAGTTGTTTATAAAGACTGAAATTTAGAGTTTTTTTGTCAATTATGACAAAAATCACTTGGGAAATTTATTGGAAATGGTCTATATCAATTCAATCAGTGAATTGCGACCCAATTTCATGGCCTAAAGTCAGAATATGACCTAAAAATTAGAATTTGACCTAAAAATGTTTTAAGTTATTCCATTACTACATGGCTAGAAAGTCGCAGTGATTGCTGACACACTAGTATCAAAGTCGTACCCCGCCCCGGGTGTCTGGACAGCAGAACAGCGGTTAACGAGACTTAGTCAGTCTGATATAGCCTTTTCTTGCGGTTCTTTCATCTCATTATAGTATGTCCAAATTTTCACTCCTTCGTACAGTGAACCCCATCTAAAGACAAAAATGAGTCGAATATAGTTGACTTTGACCATCCTGAAATATAGTTTTAACGAGTTGTTTCTAGTCGAATTTTTAGGAACATACATTGCGATCTTGGCATGTTTTCTAAATCATAATAAAATCAAGAAGTGAAAAATTCGTGATTTTGTCACTTTTTGAAAATTCGTACATTTTTCGGTTCAGTTTTTGGCCTATAACGGGTCACG
>SCLF01361140.1:0-16019 GCA_004367975.1 Mesochordaeus erythrocephalus
GTTTTTTATGATTTTATGATGATGCCACGGTCCCAAAGTATCTTCAATAAAAAATTGACCCGAAACGATTCGGCCAAAGTCTATTCGGGCAATGTGACTTTCGAGGTCCATAGCTTTAAAACAAATGATCGCAGTAAGTTTGCGATATTTTTGTTGGATGCCCAGGGGCCTAGTTAATCTAGTAATATCAAGTTTGGTAAGCTGCCATGCTCCCACCAGTTAACAATTATTTTTCCAAGAATTTAATTAGGCACATGTTAGTGAAAAAATTACTGAGTTAACCAGTTATGTTGAGAATGCATTCCCAAATCACATTTTTTGTGAGGACCGAATTTTTTGTGGTTTGGGATCAACAAATTAAGATTTTTTAACGAGGTATTTTTCTTAGTTTTCTTAGTTCCAATTTCACAATATTCTTAACAGACCTGCTGTTTTTAATCGCGGTCGGCGCATGAAGTCCTTAACCACTGCGGTGGGGCTTTGCATATTTGAACAGAAAATTAGCTTATAACCTAATTGGAACATTAATGTTCCATTTGGAAAAAAAATATGTGTGAACCTTCCAAATTTTTTTTGTTGACTACTTGTTCTAAAAGCAGATTTCGAAATGTTTTATTAGACAACTGGTGTTTTGCTGTAAGCCCAAAATCTTTTTGTTGGGTGTTCCAAAAAAACTTTTTTGACCATAAAAAAAAACTTTTCATCCCTTTTTCCAAAAAAAGTTCCGATTTTTAATTTTTTAATTTCGGGACTTATTTCTATATCTAATTTTGAATCCTCCATGTTTTCTGAAATCTCTAGGGTGTCGACGTTTTACTTAATTCCGTAGCGTATTGACCTAAAAATCCACTGAATTCTTCCAAAAAATTATCAGTAGAATTTAAAGTCAAGGTTAAATTTCGGATTGGTTCCGACTCTGTTTCGTATATTACTTTATGAAACTCGTCCCTTAATACTGTGCATGTTTTTAGTTTTCTACTTCTGTATGAAGCTTCCGAGAGTCTTCCACTACTCAAACCTAACCCTGCTGCTAACCTGTTTTTACTTAGATCAGTTTCTATAGCAAAAACACTTTGCAAAATTAAATCTTGTCTAGTAACCTGATTGCTATAATTGTTTAAATATTCTAAAAATGTCTTTACGTTTTCTATATCAGTATACGCAACTGTATATTTAGACATATAAGCTCTTACTTAACTGGGCATAAGTTTGATCTTTATTCAGTCACCATTTAATGTGTATTGTTTACAACCATTTAATGTGTATTGTTTACAACCATTTAATTCAGTTGTTATTGACTGTATTCCTTTCAACACCAATGTGTTGCCACTGTAATTCCAATTGGTTGCTACCGTAACTCTTTAACTTACTGTTGCCTAACTACAGTCAACAAACACACTATTCAATTGCTATACTGTTTATATACTGTTTATACTGTTTATTTTATCTATTAGAATTATGTCTCTGTAAAACTACAAGGGTAGACTATAGTAGACTCTCTGTAAACCTGTATTGAAACTCTGATAATACTATCTGAGACTGAATTTCTAAGAGCCGTTCCGAAGTACATATAGGCAAGGTTGCGTAGCACTAGTTGCATAACGTGGGCCAATCAACGATAACTATAGATGGTGCGCTTCTGCCACCGAGTTGAGTTGGCACTAGTCATGTCTCCTCGATGATCCAATCCAAGTTCAAGAATAATTTTTGATACAGTAAAAAAACAGCAATGAAAGCCTTAGGCATTTGTCAACAAGAAGAACAGTTATTAACAACAATGATGGAAAGAAAGCAAGAACCAATTATAGGTGCAGTACCGATCAATGATGAATATCATAGATTGGGAAAGATGACAGAAGCAGCTGTGAAAAAATGCTGGGCAAATTAAGCAAAAGACAACGGTTGCAGAAGCTTTTGGTGAGCGTTTGAGAAGCTCTAATAAACAAGTCGAAATATAAAAGTCAGTTAAAACCACAGGGTAAATAGTATAACCAATATTTTCAAAAATGGTCATGTGCTCCAGCTTACTTGGACACTTTGCTTCAAAACGGCGAAAATTTTAAAGGCTTGTATCTACTGGTTCAAAACATGCTCGTCGAGAACCAAGAATTGGCTGGTCACCAAAAGCTGATTGATTTACTGACAAGATACATCCGCATACATAAACTATGCAAATTTCGTCACGTCTACTATACAGTGGTTAGTCCAAATAAGGGAACCGAGATAAGAGAATTTTTTCGGAAATCGCTTACATTTCGAAATAAGGGAATTTAATTTTCACATTAATTTATTTTAACATCCTGTTCACATTCCAATAATTTCAGTCAATTTATTTTTTAGCAAAAAATTTGCTAATGCTAGCTGACGCATTTTCGGCTCAATTAACAACAACGGTTCATTCAAATAGCCAATTGGCATGGGGAGCCATCGAGTTGATCAGTTTCTTCATCGTCTGAGTTGATATTTTTTTCATCTGCGAGATCATCCAGGTACTCTAACTGCTGTTCATTTGACCACACATCACCGGCTTTTTCCATATCGGCGAATAATGATATAACTGAACTCGAGTAACGATTAATTATCAAACCATTATCACCGGTTCTACGGTATGATCCATTGAAAACCGAATCTGAGAGCTCGTTGAAAATTGACAGAAACTTAAAGACACATTTTCCGTCACTGATTTTCGGCTTTTCATCATTTCTTTTAATCAGAGTATCTTCAACAAACGAGTAATATTTCGATTTCATCACCCCAAAGAGCAACACGTCACACATTTGAAGGAATCCGGTTTGAGTTTGCCATGACCACTGAAATTGTCTAGACACAAACCAAAACTTTACCAGTAAAGTGCTTTTTCGAATAAAGTGAAAGTCGATCCATTTCACACGCCATAATAATGCTGG
This sequence comes from Mesochordaeus erythrocephalus, assembly GCA_004367975.1. Classification (NCBI taxonomy): domain Eukaryota; kingdom Metazoa; phylum Chordata; class Appendicularia; order Copelata; family Oikopleuridae; genus Mesochordaeus; species Mesochordaeus erythrocephalus. The sequence continues at coordinate 2,907 of SCLF01361140.1, forward strand.
TCATCCATTTTGTTCTATTTTGATATAAATAACACACTTCCCCATTTTTTCGCTCCATTCAAAATCCTCTTCGACCAAGGTGACTTCGACCACTTCAACTGATCGTTTGTCGACTTCTTTCCATGCTTCCTTTGATCTTGCCTTGCTGCCAACAATGAAACTTGGCGGGAATTTAACTCGATAATTGATAGAAATAACTGGAAAAAATGTCACCCGCTCATGTTCATTTTAAAGTTTAAAGAGACTTTCTGTGTCACGGAAACCGCCTGGACGTTGTTTAATCGGAAAATGGCACTTTCATCTGTATTCAAAATATTACACGTTTTCACATTCAATCGTTTCAGTTTCATCGCCATTTCAGCACGTAGTTTTTCTTCGCTACGTGCTGAATCGGGTTGCGTTTTTAAGGCCTTATACGTGGTTGAATGTTTGGATGGCCCCCTGATCCCCCCCTCAAAGTGGAGGTGGGATTTTTTGTACCGGAAGTCACAGCTGAGAACAGGCAGTTGATTATACCAAATATCACACCAAGTTGTTTCCCGTTAGTTTTTTACAACTTCAGGCAGCTGTGTCTTAGATAGGAAAACGTTAAGCAACCATCCCGCCTAGAATTTTATTTCCGTCGAAAAATTGGTTGAATATTCAGCCGGATCATAGCTAAGTGGACAAACAAAATAGGCGTTCTCTGGCCAGGTATTCTCCCGCAAACTTAATTTTATCGATTGTCAATTATTTCAGAAGATTTGAGTTGAATTAAAAATAAGAAGGGCCTTGTTTAAGAAATGTCCACCCATTTGATTCTATATCTTCGTTGCGTTTGTTGAATGTACTCAACTTGGCGAGACTTCTATTACATATTATTTGGATAACCGCTTGTTCATGATCAATTTGTTGTGTCCACTCGTAGACTATATTCGTACTGTTGTTGGAGTAATTATACAGACTTTTTTCTCACAATGATGACCTCGGTCAGTGTTGTGAAAGATTATATTTTCTTACGGTATTTGTTCCTGGAGCCTTAACCGCTTCACTGATCCAATTAAATATCCTAGTTGAGGAATATCTTACTTGAGTGATTCACCTACAGTAGGAAACATATTTCCTATTACACTCTCTTGAACGGTTCGAAACCACGTCGTAGAAGCTAAAATACAGGAATAAATGTGTCCATTTCGACAATATCATTTCGAGGTCAATAGCTTTAAAACAAGTAATCGCAGTATGTTTGCGATACTTTTATTGGATGCCCAGGGGCCTAGTTAATATAGCACGATTTAGTTCAATGAGCTGCCATGCTCCCATGAGTTAAAATTAACGTTTAAAAAAAGTCTTTTTCACATGTCTGTCTTTAGAGGGAGTTAACTGAACGAAGGAGAAAACAATCTATCAGGCTGGCTAAGTCTCGTTAATAGTTTAAGTGCTGCCTGAAGGAGGTAAGGGGGGAACCCGGGATAGGTGTGTTGGATATGTGGAACTGGCCGCAATTATTTGCAGTTACATCTGTTAACAATCCGCATATATATATATAACACAAACCCTTATAACTTCATACGCTCACGAGATTAAATCAGTATGCTTACTTTTTGATCGAATTGGCATTCTCCCCGTTCCACTAATAAAATAGGAAACACAGTCTTATTACCAACGATTATTGGCTCTATATCCGTCTTGTTAAGTTTTTCGCAAGCATTTAAAGGTGTAGCTATGTGTACTATACCAAACAGTCCTTCTTCTGGAAGTTCAGGTCCAAAATCAGCACCTCGAGCGAGAAATTGCATATACGAATGACTTGAATTGGCAAAATGGTATAATTGAATATCACAAATTACCGCAACTGGAAAAAAAATATAGGTTGAAATTCCCATGATTACATTGGATCCAATCACGTCTAAAAATAATGAAGATGATAACAGATTATTTTACATGTACATTAGCTAAAATATAGAAAATTGTTCAGGCAGATAATTAATGTTCGTTGGCGTATGTTGGGTATGCTCATTTAAATCGTATTGTTACTTGTAATAACTAAGATGTTTGTAAATAATCAAGCTGATCGGTTAATGCTTCTGTGTGGTCGAAAGTACATTCAGGAAACAGTTATAATGTATAAAACGTCTGATAGTACCTGACGGTACATCGAACACCTGCTCATTTTTCTTCGAGGCGGTATAATGTCCTCCACAGAGGAATCGTGTAGTTAAATCTATTGTACTTTTGTATTTAACCTTTTGGTCAAATCGTAAATAAAGGTGTCGATTGGTTGCTATCATTATCAGATTGAAGAGGAGCGAATGGACAGTATAGATGGTTTACCAAATATTTCACTTGAAAGATTATGCTATGGTTTATTTGACTTTCCACCATATCTTCATCATCCATGGTATCAGCCTAATTTGCCTCACCAAAAGATGTCCTACACAAAAAGACGGTTTCATAAGTAAAAAAGTAGAATCACGACTGTTCAAGGTCAAATAAATGTATATAATTCATAAACCATAATTATAACCCAAGCTTTAGGTCTGTTCCGGGTGCACGTACACGCGTGACCAAACATTTCCCATTCTGCCCTATAACCATTAAGTTTAATTCCATAAATTCAGATCAAAAGAACTCCGTATTAATCAAATCGCTTTGTTTGGTATGAGGTACTTCATGAATAACTGATACCATGTTGTATAAAGTGTAGAACTCGGAACCAATCACAATACAGGGACTGCGTGTTGAAATAAATAGGGAAACCTTTTGTCCATTGTAAATATAATTGTGTAATTGACTCATAAATTATATAACAAAATAATTTATTACCACAACGTTTTGAACTCACGTATATTTTGATAATGTAATTATTCAACATGTTTTCTAAATCATGTACTTTAGGAATTCCATTTGTGGGCTATAATTAAGTCACGTGTTAAGAATTCGGGATCGGTCCTTTGAGACGAATTGAAGTCGGAGTCATGGCGCGTCGCATAAAGCCACTTTCGAGCCAATCGGACATACTTACCGAAATCACATAAAATTTCACAATATTTAAAGTGTCCGATTTCGCCCGAAATTGGCTCGAATGTAAGCTACATTTCTTCACAAGTGATCGACCGCGAATTCCTAACCCGTTATGTAGCTATAGCCACTAGAAGTCAAAAATGTGATTTTGGGAAGTTTGTGTGATGTGCTTATTCGACCCGTCATAACTCCAGCGTCAATTCTTCTCAAAGGACCGATACCGAATTCTTAACACGTGACCAGTTATAGCCCAAAAATGGAATTCCTAAAGTACACATTTTCAATAGGTGAGAAAATCACGAATGTTTCACTCTTCGATTTGGTAAGATTTAAAAAACACACAAAGATCCAAAAGTATGTTCACTAAAAATGCGACTCAAAACAACTGCGTAAAAACTAAATTCCAGGAAGGTCAAAATCAATTTTGTCCATTTTTGAAAAATGTGATTTCGGGGTCTATAGCTTTAAAACAAATGCCTTTATTGGAAGTCCTGGGGTATACTTAATCTATTATAATTTAGTTCCGTGAGCTGCCATGCCCCAGTGGTTAAACTTAACGTTTTTTCAAAAAAGGTCTTTTTACGTTCTGTATTTAGGGGGGGGGGTTAACTGTACGACGACGTATAATTTTGGATATTCTGAGAACAGATTCGGAACCGAAAGAAAAAACTCTATAAGACTTACTATGTCTGAGACCCCATAGTGTGGGAAATTTCGACAGGGGTGATACTACGTCAAGATTTAAGGCGTTATAGGAACTGAAATATATTATAGGGACATGTTTATTTTTGAAAGTGCTGCCTTGGCTATATTTTTAGCTAAATTCAAGCCTTGTACTAATTTCGACGGCTATATATAAAAGACGGGCGCTGGTAAGGATTGAACGTGCGCAATGAATAAGGCTTTGAGCAAGAATTCATCATCTATGCTAAATTCTGAAATTTGGCCCAAATTCTGTTAGATAAAATAATATAATGAGGTAAAATTTTAACTTCTGGGGTTTAATATCGAGATTGTAACCACCTGTGTGCTAAAAGTGTCATATTATGCCAGTTTTTTACAAGAGGGTTAAATTTGAATGTTCATATTTTTAAATTCCAACAGCATTTGGAAGTAGTCACAAAATTACGACTAAAATTATAAACTAATAAATAGTAATTAGTTCACTTTCGACCGTTTCCTAAAATCCTTATAACACGTTATATATGCCAGCCAATGAGTACTTGAAAACGACGAGTGTTCTAAAATATTAATCCATCTCTTCTTTCGCAGTATTCCATTAACCAGTTCAAAAGGATATTCTTTTGCAGATATCTCGAGAACGAATAAACGTGTCTGTTTCAAATTTTAACTTATTACAGGGTTTTAAATATTTTTCAAACAAACTGGGTCCCAGCGAAAAACGTTCAGTATAACTAATTTGGCAGTTAGTTAAGAAATATTAATAGAATTTTAACACCGTTAGGTTTCATCGCTGAAATTTCAACGGAAAATATTGTTCAGTTTTGGCTTCAAAAGGAAAATAAGAGAGGTGGACGTTGTATCCCTATGCGGTATCCACATGAAATAGGGTATTCGGTATCCAGTGGATACCCCGCAGGGACAAAACGTCCAAATCGCTCTTCTTTCACAAATATCTCGCTTCAAATTTTAACTTATTACAGGGACTTCAAATACCCTTCATACAAAATTAGTTGCGATGAAAAACTGCCATTATATCAGCGGTCGGGCCTCTATTTCCATCCAAATTTGTTCAGTGTTTTGCCTTTGTATCATTCTCGTTACATTTTTTATTGAATATACACTGGACCAGTGTCGTTTTTTCGCAGAAAGCAAACGGTTTACTCATTATAGCACTAAGAATTTTAACGGTAGGAACTCGCTTTCAATTTATTATTTTTCTCAGGGTATTCATGTTGGCATAGAAAAACAATAATAGTCTCACATTGTAAACAACACTTTTTATTAAATACACCAGGGGCTACCTTACCGTACCACCTTCGGCGAAAAAAAGTGGTACGTTAAGACGGTTTTGGTGCGTTAACGTGGCCCATGGTGCCTTAAGAGAAATTCGGCTATTTAACCATAGCTTGAGGAGAAACAACTGTACGCTCTTTTGGTAATGTAAAACTTTGATCGTTTAAGTCAAAAAATGTTACGGGAATTATGTCAGATCGGTTCGAAATTGGACTTATTCAACGGGTCAGAACTCTTGCTTCAATTCGTCTCAGATGACCGACCCCGAATTAACACGTGACCTAGTTATAGCCGAAAAATCTAATTTCAAACAAAAATATGGTGCAAAAAAGTGGTGCGTTGAGGTGGTCGTGGAGCGTTAAGGTGGCCCCTGGTTTATATACTGAAGTAGTCTCCAGTTTTCCAGAAACCCAACGGTTTTCTGACCACAACTCCAAGTCTTTTAACCCCAATAACTCAAATTAATTTTATTAATGTTCTCTGGGTATCCTTGCTGGCATGGAAAAATTACGTATATTGCACATACTTATTTTTTATTGAATTTACGGTGTAGCTGTCTCTAAATTAGAGAGATCGTGCTAGGAAGAGAGCGATCACATTTTTTACAAAGCAGAGGGCTATGCCCATCTTTGCAAATATTACGATACCAATACAGGTATCGAAAACGTACTCCGATTATTTGTTTTAAACGTATGGACCTTGAAATTCACATTGCCAAAATAGACAAAATTGAATTTCACCATCTCAAACATTAGTTTTTATGCAGTTGTTTCGAGTCACTTTTTGAAAATTTGTACTTTAGAAATTCCATTTGGGGGTTATAACTAGGTCACGTGTTAAGAATTCGGGGTCAGTCCTTTGAGAAGAATTGAAGCTGGATTCAGGGCGCGTCGAATACGCCTACTTTCGAGCCAAATCGGACAAATGTAGCGGACATCCGTGCGGGTTGGGTGAGACCTATATTGGGGGAAATCAGACACTTTAACAAATGTGAAATTTTATAGTTGCCATACGAAGAATAATAACGAACAAGTATCAAATAATTACCATAATACATATCTGTCATTAAGCTAGGTACGCCGAATTTTTGGATTCTAGGCATATAGTTGACCGAGAAAATATTATTTGAATGAAATTTTATGTGTATAACCGTTACATTCCGATTTTTCATACTTTAGCAATATTAATATAATTTTAACACCGTTAAATAGCCAGACAGCAGAGGGAAGCTATGTTCCGTTTTGAATTGAGATGGAAAAGAAGAGCAGAGGAAATTGTATCCCTAAATGGTATCCGCAGGATATTTCGCTCGGGGTATCCATTGGTTAAGCGGTGTTATATCTCTCAGGATCTTTTCTCACGCACACATCCGAGGCTGCTATATTGCCCTGACAAGGCATAGTTTAGCAGCATGCACGTTCAGTAGTTTAATGACTTCAAACTAGTGTATTCTGGCCACCCTCGACCATTTCGGCAATTTTATATTTCACAATATTTTAAAATGTCCAACTTCCCCCGAAATTGGTCTCACTCGACGCGCACGCATGTCAGATACAGTTCTTCTCAAGTGGTCGACCCCGAATTCCCAACCCGTTATGTAGTTATAGCCATTATAAGTCAAAAATGTGATTTCGAGAAGTATGTCCGATTGGGTCGAAAGTGGGCTTATTCACGTGACCTAGTTATAGCCCAAAATGGAATTCCTAAAATAATTTTTTTTTTAAAGTGACCAAATCACGAATTTTTCACTTTTCGATTTGGTATGATTTTGAAAGCAAGCCAAGATCCCAAAGTATGTTCACTAAAAATTCGACTCGAAACAACTGCGTAAAAACTAAATTTCACGAGGTTAAATTCAATTTTGTCATTTTTGAACAATGTGACTTTCGAGGTCCATAGCTTTAAAACAAATAATCGGTGTATGCTTTGGATGCTTTTATTGGATGCCTTTAGGGGGGTTAACTATACGACGCCATATAATTTTTGATATTCTGAGAACAGATTCGTAACCGCAAGGAAAAACTCTTAGCTATCAGTTGCTGTCAGGGTATAGGGGGGCACTTTTGACAGCTGTGTCTTATACCATCAAACAACTCTATTTCTAGGGTCATGACAATATAAAAATAGATTAATGGGCTCATCTATAATATTGTATTCACAAATTGATGTTAACAATACGGCCTTGCGATGTTTTAACCCCCTTGTAAAAAATTGTCACGGCGTGACATTGTGAGCACAAAAGTGGTCACAATTTTGTATGCTTATTAATTTCCACTACATATTAAAAAACCCATTTGCCGAAAACGAATAATTATTCTAATTATTTAATTCACGTTTCATCCAATCACAATAGTTGGAACTTTTAATAGTCGACCTGTGACTCGAGCGAATAAGCTCACGCTTCCCGGGTAGATTCCATGACGTCTAATAAACACTATATTTAATTATTTCGATATAGTGTGGCCATATAATGGTCATATGTTTATGGGGCAACGATACATATATGTATATGAATGAAAGACCCGTAGTCACCACAATCGTTACAAAATATTCACAATCATATCCACTGAATGACAGTTCACAAATAGTTTTCATATACAGATGAACAAGAAGACGTTCACATATAATTATATCAGTCAAACACTAAATATGACCGAAATATCATTGAGTCTTTGGTCAGGCCTTTGGTCGATAGTGTTTTGTGATGACTGACCCCAACTGTGGAGTGCATGAATAACCGTTTTCTACATATTTTGTATTGAATAGAGAAAGTCGAGAATTAATGAAAAATCAAAATTATTGTTTGTTTTGGAAAGTCGTACGAATAGCATAATAAGTAGTTTTCCATTGCAAAGAAAAATAAATTCATTTAATGATTAATGTACTGTAACTCCCAGGACGTACTACATACCCAGGCCTGTATACGTTTACCTGCTAAATGTTTTCTCTAAAATTAATATTTCTCTATAATGAGGAATGGTTTAGGTACGTACTAAAGTTCAAATAATAATAAACATTTATTGGTATTGGTGTCAAAATTAAATTCGACGTACGGTAGAATATAATCTTCCCGATGTAATTCGTAAACCAATTACACCATCTTTCCGGGAGAACACGTAGCCCCAAAACGATTATTTTTTAATTTTCCATTTTTAGGTTCACTTACTATCATTTTTAGCCGGGAGGCAGCGTGTTTTCACCCCTGTTATGTAGTTATAGCCTCTTGAAGTCAAAAATGTGATTTCGGGAAGTATGTCCGATGGCTCGTAAGTGGCTTATTCGTCCTGAATTATTAACACGTAACCTAGTTATAGACCATAAACGGACTTTCTAAAGTACAAATTTTCAAAAAGTTTTGATTTTTTTTATGATTTAGAAACCATTGGAAACAACTTCGTAAAAACTAAATTTCAGGACGGTTAAAGTCAATTTTGTCCTTTTTGAACAATGTGACTTTCGAGGTTCATAGATTTAAAATAAATAATTGGAGTATATTTCTGGATGCTTTTATTGGATGCTCAGGGGCCTAATTAATCCAGCACGATTTAGTTCGGGCCGCTGCATGCACCCATAATTAAAAGTAATGTTTCTTCAAAAAAGGTCTTTTTCACGTTTTGTCTTTAGGGGGTTAAATATAAGACGCCGTATAATTTTGGACATTCTGAGAACGGATTCGGAACCGCAAGAAAAACTCTATCAGGCTCATTAAGTCTCGTTAACTGATCAGTTCCCACTTCAAGGGGTGGGGGGAGGCGACGTTGAGAGGCGTGTATAAGTATATGTATCCTGGCCATATTCTATTAGTATAATTATATATCGTGTTTATTAACTCCCGTGTAACATTTTTAGAAAATTAAGACTCATGGCTCGTCGCTAATGATATTACATCTCAAGAACTATTTTAGAAACTGATAGGCGCACAATATTAGGGTTAGCCAATGCAACAACGGTTCCTTATGAATACCGCAATTAGAATCTGACACACAAAATATTAGGTTGTTAATGTAGAGCGAGAAAGTAGGGTTACCGTAGTTAACTGTAATATTTTGCTTGTGTCATGTTCTAATTCCGCCTACCCCTAACCTTAGGGAGTTAAATCTTATTTGTTGTAGCGAGTTCGCTATGTCACACCTCGAAGACTTTAAACACGCTAAATACAGATCGCTCGTCGTTTTACCAAAATAAGAAATCCTGGGAGTTACGTTGAAAACAAATTTGAAACCATATCTTGTCCATTGAAGGTTGATATAAAGTTGGTCGGTAAATATGTAACGGGATCGTTTTATAATGCCTTGATCGTGGCTAAATTTTTGGACATTCAGACTTAAATCTATTGCAGCCTTCCTGTATTGTATGTCCGCTTCAAACAGTTCTCGAAAATTTAGTCCTTTTTGGACGCAAATTTTTGGTCGCAAATTTAACGATTTTACAGCTCGATTGTGGAAATGTCTTAAATTGTGAATATTTAGTTCTGTGCAGTTAACCAGTGAATACCGCGAGCGAAATTCATGTGGATACCGTTTAGGGACAAAATACACCATTCTAAATCAAAACGCACCGCTTTTTCCTCATTTTCCTAAACGCACCATTTGTCTAAACGCACCTCTAAACGATACAATCAAAACGCGTTATGTCAGCTTTAATGGCGAAAAATACAATTTGAAACATGGAACACACCTATCCAGGGTGCCCCCCCCTTCATACAGCATCTAAACTATTAACTTCATACAGTTAACCCCCAAAAACCACTATTGTGAAGTCTTAAATTACAATAACTTGAAAAGAATCAATTGTACGCACTTTTCGTAATGTAAAACTTTGATCGTGAACTTTATTCGACGCGTCATGAATCAAGCTTCAATTCTTCTCAGAGGACCGACCCCGAATTCTTAAGACGTGACCCGTTATAGGCCAAAAACTGGACCGAAAATACCAAGATCGCAAAGTATGCTCACTAAAAATTCGACTCGAAACAACTGTGTTAAAACTATATTTCAGGACGGTCAAAGTCAACTATAATCGACTCATTTTTGTCTCTAGAGTTCTGCAAAAAAAACCGACACTGCTTCATTATACATTAAATAAAAAAATGTTCTATGGATGACAAGATTGCCATGTTTTGTCTATAAGGACAACGACAAAACACTGACAAAATGTGTATTGAAATAAGGGTCCGAGGCCGAGATAACGGCAGTTAAACTTTGCAAATCGCTTGGATTTTCATAAAAAAGCAAGAAACGCTATTGGTCTGCCAAATTAGTTACACTGAACATTTTTGAAGCAGATCCACTGGTTAACCAGTGGATACGCTTTAGGGATAAAGCTCCCTTCGCTCTTTCTTTTCCATCTCAATTCAAAACGGAGCAATATTTTCCGTTTAAAATTTGAACTATTTAACGGTGTAAAATTATATTAATATTGCTTACTGATAAAGTATGAAAAATCGGAACGTAACGGGTTATCACGTGAAATTTCATTCAAATAATATTTTCTCCGTCAAATATATGAGAAGTCCAAAAATTTCACGGTACCTAGCTTAATGACATATATGTATTATTGGTAATTTTTTTGTAATTAATTGTTATCTATTTTAACATTTAAATCAATATTTATCGATTTATAATTCTCCGATATTGAGTTTTATGGCCAAAATTCTCAGAATTATATGTTTATAAACACACCTGCATGGAAGATTTTATAGGGACGGGCGAAGTACATGCAAATGAATTAATGTATTAGATATAATATAATTACGAACCAAAAGAGACGATATTGTAGAAAACTTTGACAGTTTCACCGAAAATTCAATGAAAATACGTAAGTGCAATATAAGAATGTAATTTTGCTTCTATGCCATCAAGGATACTTAAATAATATTAATAAAATGAACCTGAGTTGTTGGGGTTGAAGGACTTGAAAAACCGTTGGATTTCAGAAAAAATTGAGACCACTTCAGTAAATATTTAATAAAAAATGTTGTTTACAACGTGCGATCATTATATTTTTTTCTATGCGAACATGAATAGCGAGAGAAAAATAATAAATTAAAAGAAAGTTCCTACCATCAAAACTCTTGGTGCTGTAATTAGTAAACCGTTTGATTTCTTCAAAAAACCCGACACTGCTCCAGTTTATATTCAATAAGCTGAGATGATTGTATGAAGAGTATTTTAAATCCCTATGTGTTAAAATTTGAAGCATTCGTTCTCGAGATATTTGCGAAAGAAGAGCGTTTTTGAAAATATATTATTCATATATTATTCACTTATCTGATGACTGGAGACATGCACATTTAAATGATACATGTCTTTATCGGAATCGGAAGTATTTACTTACGAGCAACATTCAGAATGCACTGAATATTTTCTGTGTCCAAAATATTCACTAAAACGATTGTTCAAATATTGTTAGAACCGTAACTGGTGAGCCTTGTTTGTAGTTGGTGAAAATTGTATTTGCTGAGACATCAAAATCTCCAGTTTTCTGTCCGTTGCAATAAAGTTGACTTAAACCAGGATTTCAGCGTTTTAGTGATTCCTAATATTGGTTTCCTTTTCGACGTTCGTCTATAACTCTATAAAAGCAACTCAGTCTTGTAATAAAATCAGGAATAAGCAGCGACTAAAACGAAGACGTTTTCCACTCCATATTTCTTGATTCCTTCACCGGACATCTTTCTTTATAAGGTTTAATAAGTTGTGACCATACTTTCTAACCAGACGAACAACTCCAATATAAAATCTTCCATTCAGGCTTCCCCAAAAGCTGACAACAATGCCGAGAACGTGCTAGCTTCAATTTTTTATGCCTCCTACTTCTTAATCATGTTATTCACATTTTGTCGAGTAAAGATTTCGTGCTTTTATCATTGACGAGTGTAATTTTCAAAATAAATTTCTCATTTGTTGATTACCCGAAACATATTTAGACATACCGAAAATACTGGTTTTGGAAAACATGGTATTAATATTGTCTAGTCTTCTAGAAGATGAAAGGGTGAGTCACTTCGAATTTAGGGGCTTCGCATGAAACCTATCTTCATAATTTTACGCGTATACGGGAATTGTATTGGTGATCTAAGATTTTACATATCTGGCCTTTAACGTGCTATAGAACTGAAGCCTCTAACTTTGGGCTATAACTTGGTCACGTGTTAAGAATTCGGGGTCGGTCCTTTGAGACGGATTGAAGCTGGAGTCATGACGCGTCGAATGAGCCCACTTACGACTAATCGGACATACTTCCCGAAATCACATTTTTTGAACTACAGTGGTTACCCTAACATTGTCCGATCGTAGGCTGAATTTCCGTCTCTCCATTTCGTTCATGGCGTCGCGCGTGTTTGAGGTAGAGTACCACTAAGACTTTATGTATGTCACACTGATTATATTAACAAATTATTGTGGGATTAAGCATGTTTGTAGTAATATTGACTGTAGGACCTTTTGCTAATATTGTTACGGGCTGTGGGTTCACAGCATGACAGACTAATCACATTATTTAAATGGTTTCTAACCGAGACACTGGATTGTCAATGTCTGTGGGGTATAAATCAAAGCATTGATTCCAAGCTTATATATCTCTCAGGCACCTTTGTGGCTAATGTATACCAGGGACCCTGTTTTTAGCGTTTTTAAGGCCTTAGGCGCGTTGAATGTTTGATTGACCCCCCATACCACCCCCTCTAAATTGGACGCCTGATTTTTTGGAACTATTTTTAGACCAGAAGTACCACCGGTAGTGACAGCTGAAAACCGGAAGTTGGTTATTTTGAATCGCGAGTCACACCAAATTGTTGCCCGAGACAACCTCTAGTGGAAAACTATCATTAAAAAATTTAAGTTCCTACAGATACTTAGGAATTAACACTTTATATTTGTTTGTGTTTTACGAGCATTACCGCCTAGAATTTCCTAAGGTACTTAGGAATTAACACTTTAAAGAAAACTCTGTCTTAGATAGGAAAACAACGAGCAGAATGCGTGCGTAAAATTTTATTGCGCTTATTTTAGAGTACCAACCGCTTCACAAATGCTTCCCATGTTCGGGAAGTATCCCCAGTTGCTTCATTTCTTGGGGAAGAGTTACGTAACTCTCAATATTCGCACGTAAACCTTTTGAGAATAACGAAAA
>SCLF01362249.1:0-16015 GCA_004367975.1 Mesochordaeus erythrocephalus
GGCCTTTTGAACTTGGCGAAGATGTTGTGAAACATGTAAGACATATGAAGCTACCGAATGTTACGTCTTTGACATAAACCTCGTGTGTCCCATCTGCGGTAGGCGACAGAGAATGGCATAGGGTTGTCAAACTCGGGTGTTATGCGTTGACTTCATATTCGACACCACGTCGCTGTACAAATCGATCCAGTCGGTTTTTCTTTCTTCCTGTAAAATGTATATACCCAATTTCAATGTTTCATTTTGACGTTCTACTGTTAAAGATGATTCGGGCCTCCATGCCAATGAATCTTCTATTATATGCCTAATCCTAAAGGTTATTCCGAAAAACTTCTCGACATACCGTTTAAAAGCTATCCCTGGTTAGGATATATCTCTGTCCACGGAGTCGGTGTCAATTTTAGTTTTAACAAGATGGAACTTTAAAATATATGCAACCCTGCCTCAAATAATTAACGTGTCCACGGGGAAGCAAATTCGAACAAAATTTAAGTCTGGTGATGAAACTTAATTAATCGCCATAAATTTTACAAATAAGTCTTCGTATCGATACGCGAGATGATGATGGTTTCATAAACAATATATCCTATATTTAACCGGGCTGACAATATTGTCATTTGGCTGTATTGAGCACCAAGTGGAAGTTGGCCAAGAATGAGAGCATTATAAGAAAAGTAAAATATGAATGACTACATTATACTGTATGGATGACTTTGGTATACATGCTAGTATACATTTACTATTATGCAGCTAAATAGAATTGCGAAATTGGGCTCGAATTTTTGAATCCACCAAGCCGCTCGCTCCACCCTATACTAACGCCATCCATATGACTATTACGATTCATTTTACAGTATCCACGAGTGGACCTCATCATTTTCGTTTGTGATTTTCTGGAAAACCATACATTGCGTTTCTCTGAAATCTCGCACGAATAAAGACTATGCCATTGTCGAGCTAATGGTATTTAAATTTTCAAAATATCTCTTTGGATTTTGCCACAGTAGTTTTAGTCCAAAAATACTGATACTAATGGGATTACTCTTGTAATTGTTCTCTATTTTATTCAAATGTATAAAATTTCGTTAAAATTGGGGATAATCAATTGCTAACCTCGTAACCCAATTTTCCCCCACTAATTCGAAAACGATTTTACATAACCAATTAATTTCCACCGAAAGCAAAATAGGAACCGCAAGAAATTAGTATAAAGGGTTTTCTTGCAAACATCGTTTGTACGTTCAATGGTCTATCTTTCGCACAAGACAATTTGATACATTATTTAGTGAATAGTTGAATGAAACTAAAGATCAGTTAAAACAATTACTGAATGGAAGGGAAAATTGCAGGAATTAATTACGGCTAATTGGCCGCACGCTATCGGTGGATAACACTGTCAAACGTATGGTTAAACGTGAGGTCTAATATTTGATCAATTTTAGACGACAGAGAGATGAGAAAATTGATCAAGGGAGGCAGAGAATGTATAGACCGAAGGTTAGCGTTGAATTTTAATTTGAATACTTTAAACAGGGTTATTGATAATATCCTTTGTCTTCAGCATTTGATGTAAAAGCTTAAGTTAAAGAGAATGCTGCTTTCGGATTTTACTCCCACACGGCTATCGAAAGCCAACCCCCTATTGGTTGTACCTAAGCGGTTAACGAGACTTAGCTAGTCTGATAGAGTTGTTTCTTGCGGTTCCGAATCTGTTTTACAATGTCCAAAATTATACTCCTTCGTATAGTTAACGCCCTCTAAAGACAAAACGTGAGTCGAATATAGTGGACTTTGACCGTCCTGAAATATAGTTTTAACGCAGTTTTTTCTAGTCGAATTTTTAGTGAAAATACTTGGCGCGTTTTCTAAATCATAATGAAATCGAAAAGTGAAAATTCGTGATTTTGTTACTTTTTGAAAATGTGTACCTTTTTTTGGCATATAACTGGGTCACGTGTTAAGTATGCGGGGTCGGTCCACTGAGAATAATTGAAGCTTGAGTTGTAACGCGTCGAATAAGCCCACTTTCCAGCCAATCCGACATACTTCACGAAATGACAGTTTTGGCTTAAATTCACCCACCCCACATAACGGGTCTATCAGAAAATTTATCAAATACACTTACAATTTAATATGTTATAGGGCTTGGCTTCACGATCAAAGTTTTACATTTCCAAAAGTGCGTACAATTGATTGTTCTCAAGTTATGGTAATTTAAAATTTCACAATAGGGGTTTTTGGGAAAGAAACAACTCCATCAGACTAGCTAAGTCTCGTTAACCGCTTAGTTGGAACCTCCAGGGGTAGGTGTTGGCTTTTGATAGCCGTGTCCCATTTGGGAAAATGGATCAAGACACAATTTGTCTAACTTACAAAATTTGATATAAGGCATAACACCATATCTCCCAGGCAAGTAAACGTCCCAAAATGGTTGACGATTACGTAATTATCGGTTGTACGGCCTTTGAAGTGGTTTACTCTTTGATTGACTCTCTCACTCCCAAAATTGAGCCTAGAATTTTTGCCAAAAAATTTAGGCCGGAAAGTTTGCTGGGTAACCGATATCTTAACCAGTTTTAGTGAGTCCTACAGAGCTTTTTCTTGTGGTTACGAATCTGTTCCGTGACTGGGCTGCATTACGCGGCGTGAAATAGACCTTTTTTTAAATGTGAATTTTATCACGTGGAGCATGGCAGCTCACTGAACTAAATTGTACTAGATCAAGTATACCTCAATAAAAGCATCGATAATACACTCCGATTGTTTGTTTTAAAGCTATGGACTTCGAAACTCACATTGTCCAAAATAGACAAAATTGATTTTGACCGTTCGGCACTTTAGTTTTACGCAGTTGTTTCGCGTCAAATTTTTAGTGGACATACTCTGGGATCGTGGTGTGTTTTCTAAATCATAACAAAATAGAAAAGTGAAAAATTCGTGATTATTTCGTGATTATTTCGCTATAACTAGGTAACGTGTTAAGAATTTAACCCCTTTGGTCGTATCCACTCCTCCATTGCAACATTGAACTGAAATTGCACCGAAAGTAGATAAAATTCCGTACCGTCCTAAAAATTTAAGGGTATAAAATAGTACGTATCTCACAATATTCACGCTAAAACTATTTGAAAATAAACTAAAACACTTACTTTGCGTCAAATGGGCAATCATCTAGACTTAGCATTATTTTTTTGTTTCCATTATTCTATATATAATAATAATAATATACATAGGCGGAATTTAGTCAGATTTGGTGCAGAGGTAGAGGGAGATAAGGCCAATAATATGAGAATAAATATGAAAATGAATCGGAGAACAAATATCGGCACCAAATAAACCCCAAATTTGCGTAGACGGAATACGCCCATATTTGGTATACAGGTAGAGGGAGATGAGCGGAAGAATATGGGATACAAAAGTACAAATTATGATAAAGGGGTGATAGTTATAGAGGATAATAATAAATTGCGTAGACGTATACTGTTTTATCAATGGACTGGCTAATCAAATGGCTTATTTCCAAAATGAATTATCCGTAGTGGATCATATTTTTATGAATGGGTTTTGACTGAATGAGAGTATCCAAATAGTGTGATTAACAGATTTCCCAAATCTTATGGCTTAGCGGTAGAGCTTTAGTCTCGTAAGCGTAAAGGCGTGGGTTCAAAACTCAGTGGAATCTATTTTAATTCAGTCATCTATCTATATGAATAAAAGACCGAATGAGACCAATAAAATCAAAAAGGTACGAAATACTCTTAATTAATTTCCAATAATTTATAATAATACATATCTGTTATTAAGCTAGGCATGTTTAAGCATACTATTTGATCGAGAAAATAATATCTGAATGAAATTTCACGTTCTAACCCTTATAGTATTGGGCGTGTTTGTAAAGAAATAGATAATAATTAATTACAAAAAAATTACCAATAATACATATTTATTATTAAGCTAGGTACCCTGACAATTTTGGACTTCTAGCCATATATTTGAGCGAGAAAATATTATTTGAATGAAATTTCACGTGATAATCCGTTACATTCCAATTTTTCATACTGTATCGGTAAGCAATAGTAACACAATGTTAACACGGTTACATATCCAGATAGCACAGCTTCCATGGTTCAAATTTCCAACGGAAAATATTTCTCCGTTTTCAATTGAAATGGAAAAGAAGAGCGTAAGGACATATGGCCCTAAAGGATATCCACATAATATTTCGCTCGGCGTCTCCACTGGTTAAAACGGTATTTTTGTCGTACTGTTCATTCTTCATAATTTACTCATTTTATTTTTATCCGCTGGAGAATTCCGTAAGCAATCACGCTCGAAGCCATCAAAACGACACCTATGTCGTTTTCACACACGCCGAAATTTTGTGTGGCCACCTTTGAGTCGGATTTTTCTACCGAATTTAATGGTGTATGTAAGTCCAGCGAGCTAACTGGATTATCGTTTAATCAGATACTATAGTGAAATATCAAAAGGTACAAAGTGTATACTTTGTTAAATGTAAGGTTAATGATACGAGTCAACACAGGCAAGTTCTATCCACTTGAAGAAGGTAGTTTTTCCATGTTTAATTAAAATAAAATTGTAGTAAAGTTTTAGACTAAAACTGTTCACGATGACCCTTCTTTTACAGATATCTCGAGAACGGAAAAAACTATCTACCTCTGGTTTTAAAGAGGTTTCAAATATATTGTAAGAAAATATACTCGGATGCAAAATGCTGTATATGCTGTATTTAACCGCTCGGAAAATATTGTCATTTGGTAGTATTGAGCACAATCTGGATGTTTGTAGAGAAATTGGTCAGCGATACATACGGTTTGTATCGCTCTTGGGTACATTATATTAGATATTTAATTGATTTGGCCGAATATTTGAATTCCGTTAAAATCTGTGTTTTTTGGACTAAAACTACTATTGTGGTAGATTCCAAAGATATTTCGAAAACAAAATACCCTTGTTCACCTCTTCCATTCGTGTGCTCACTTGTTTGGACTCCAGTCAAGGGCACATGTATTACAGATGCATTTCAATATTGTAATCTAGGACAAGTGTGTGATACAGGCACGGCTATGTGAACAACCAGCTGGGGGAAATTGTATAAATACCCATAAATTATCTGCATTTACATCCCAATTAAAATGGCTCCAGTTATTTCTAAACCTGGGCCTTTGAGAGTCAGGTTGAATGTAAAACATAAATCAGACATCGTTGAGTTTATACTAAAAATACCACAACGCTCTTGGCTACAGAAGGTTCCCACCGCTACAACCGCTACTTGTTCGTCGCTGTATGTTAAATTTAATCAAAAAAATTCCCTGCGGTTTTTGATACTGCACAAAACATGGCACAGGAGCTGCAAAAATTGGATAAATATAACGACAATCCCATTATACAGCAGATAAAATTTTCCGTCAAATGATGGCAAACTTTTGAAAAGCACGAGGGATGAATATAAAAACAATCTTGGTTCAAAAAAAACTTTGGAAATGGAGAAACCGAGACTGAATGAGCAAGGTTATCGGCTGCATTCACCGAATATTGTCACCACCGCCTTTATAAGTTTGACGAGACTGCAATACTAACGGGTTTCGTTGGATATTATTCAATAACAACTCCAGAAACTGACGGAAAATTCTACAGGACGATGACCAAAAACGCTTAACAATGGGCGCATTGATAAATATGGCTGGAGAAGTTCGAAGTCCGATATTTGTGGGGAAGCATTTCAACAGAATTTTAAAAAACACGCGGATAATTTCGGAGTATAAAGATATTGACTACGGGTACAAATCGTATGAAAAAAACGATTTCTACGTAAATACCAGCGTGTTGGTTACTCAGTCTGTATTCACAAAAAACGTCACCAAATTTAATGACGAAGGCAAAAACGTCCTCCTATTATTGGACAATTATTCCGGCCGTAAAATTGACTTTGAAGGATTCAGTTGTGTTAATGTTGAATTGTCAGCACCATACAACCCGAGAATGTGGGATTCTACCAAACGACAAAGGAGAGAATCAAATCATCCCTCCGAAATTACCAAGTACGGTTTGACTCTATGCCGTCACTTGCAGATCGATGCAAAACATTGGTGGATATAATGACCAGTCAACCAAAACCATTGCTGGAAGACCGCTGCCCATGAAAAAATTATATCGACACAATCTTTAAGCTTCAAATCAGCCGCTATCACGAAATGGAAGAACGTCTAGCGCGTATGTTCCTCGAAGACGACCCAGATGAACCAGGCGAAACAGTAAGTGATGATGATGTCGTTTGAATCAAAGAACCCGAAATTTGTCGAATTGGTCAAACCGGTACATGTGATTTAGCTAGTTCCTACTCAGCTGCCAATAAAGAATTATTTACGTGTTCGAAATTTGTATCATAAAATCGTTTCTACGCCTTAATAATGTAAAAACGAATAATAATTGAAATGGAATTTATAAAATAGCCTAAAAATGGCAATGATCCCAATACTGGCGCCTGTTTAGAGTTGTGAAGACGTCAGTATTAGCCGTAGGGACTGTAGTAAATACACTCATACAGTATAGTCTAGTCATTTATATTTTACTTTCCTTACAATCTTACTTATACAAATTAAAAATGACTACCCTATACTCTATGAATGACTTTGATATACATTTACTATTATATAGCCAAATATAATTATGAAATCCGCCTCGAATTTTTAATCTACCTATCCGCTTGCCCACATGATTCCCGTCCAGACTGGCGGTATCTACGAACTGACCTAGTCATGTTCGTTTGCGATTTTCTGGAACAGCATACATTTCATTGTTGTGAAATTCCGCGCGAATAAAGACTATTCCATATTCGATCTCATGGTATTTTTATTTTCGAAATATCTTTCAATTTTACCACAATAATAGTTTTAGTCCAGAAAACAGATTTTATCGGAATTCAAATATTCCGTTAAATAAATTAACTATCTAATACAATGTGCCCAAAATCGGCACAAATGTTATGTATCACAGACCATTTGGTTGTCAGTCGTCTCCCATTGCTATATAACGCTTCATTCCTCGACCAACCACTACATTGTTCTCAATACCGCCAGATGATAATATTTACGGAGGTTAAATATAGGATATAACTAATTTGGCAGAAGAAAAGCATTTTATCCCCTCAGCACAAACTCAAACGATTTGTTAACTTTAACCTCAATTATATCAGCTGTATAACTTAGATTTCAATTAAAATTATATTTGTTATTAGCATCTGTAACACTGTTATATCAGAAAAAGTGTTTTGCGTAATACAGAATATTCATTAATGAATAAGGGCGGAAGCAGTGTGAATGTTTTTGCTGTCAAAACTATTGACAGATACTAAGATTTTATGGGGAGCTAAATAATTTGATTGCTAGCCTCGCGCCGGGAAAACTAATGCACCTCTAGTACCTACTAATGTTTTAATGGTTTTTACCGAATCAATGTGATAGTCCTATATCTCTCAGGCAAACATTTATCTAAGTACCTCAGGCACACATTTGGATACCTATGACCAGCCATTTAAACTCATTATTTTAGTTCTAGAGTCCGACTTTCGTGATGTTTATTTCAGGTATAAGGGCTAGTTCGAATAGACAATTGCCTATATATTTATAACATTCAAGCCGTTTACGGTCAAATTAGGTCATTCTTGACCTCATATTCTTCCCTAATCTACCTCTACATCTGCACGAATCATGGGCGTATTCTGTCCACGGAAATTTGGGATTGGTTTGGTGCCGACATTCCCTATAACTATCGAACCCTTTATCAGAATTCGGTTATTTTTGTCTCATATTGTTCGCTGTAATTGGCCTACGCATTTCGTTAATATTATTTATAGCAAGATTGATAAACCCCGACACTCTTACGCCCAAACAAAAATAATATTAAGTCCAGAAGATTTACCATTTGAAATGTTTTTCTTTATTCTCAAAAGGTTCACGTGCGAATATTGAGCGTTACGTAACTCTTCCCCAACAAGGGAAGCAACAGGGGATGCTTCCCGAACATGGGAAGCATTTTCCAGTGTTTTCCGCAGTTTTTGGATTTTTTATTTTTTGCGTCCACTTCCAGTCGAAATTCGTGGTCGAAAGTTATCCTAAAAAAATTCGGTTTAGAAGGACCACTCGATGTTTTCCTAACTAAAAAGAGTTCCAAAAAATCCGGCGTCCAATTTAGGGGGGTGCCTGAGAGATATAATTCTGGAGAAATTCCGTTAGAGTTTAGTAATCAAGTGAACTCTACCAATTTACTATATATTAGTAATATTACGGCTCAGACGACAGTAGTCTGTATTCTTGACATTAAATACCTATTGTTACATTCTCGAACAAGATGGAAATTATCAGGCATATTCCAGGTTAAGCGCCAAGAGTCTGCACTCCTGACATTCAACACTTATACACTATAATGTAAGTGATATTATCCAGTCACTTACTAATTGAGGCGTGTAAGTGTAGTACAATGTAGCAATAAATCCCAAAATTGAATCAGAAACAGTAGAAAAGACTGTATATAACACTGATGTGGTACAACTCACTAGTAAAATGGTCATACCTATCTGGCACGATGCTATTGACCCCAGCAAAAAAAAGGACCGTACAAAAATTATAATCATAACTTTCAAAGAAAATTTGTTCCAAATAATCAACGCATTTTCCGAATGCTATCCAGGGTCAGTATAAAAATGCTTTCAAACCACTAACACGGTTGTAAGCCGACCAGGAAATAATTCCACGTGCATACGCCACTTGGGCGTATATCCCACTTGGGCGTATATGCCACTATAAAGTGGCATTTATTCCCTTTGTTCGCCTTGTAGATTGGGTCATCCTTTAAGGGTTTACACTGCGGGATTGCTATGCAATGAAAATGGTTCACATTCCATGGGGCAGATGAGAGGCGGTAATAATGACAAGTGGAGGCCCACCTCAAGTCGTGGGCGCGGGCAAGTTACGAAGTAAGATATGGGTATTGAACGTCATAAGAATCTATTTTCTGATAAACACTACCTAATCTTGTCAAATTGCTACTTAACTAAGCACATCTAGCATAAGAAAATTTAGCATAATCACACAGCTATATCAACTGTAAGTAAGTTAGAATTCGTAATCGAGATAATTCCTGAACAAAAACATGGGGTCCTAGGGGTAATCAATATAATGCGTTGAGTAAAATTCCTTTTAATCCTGAACATAGGAAGTGACAATTTAAATCATGTAGTAAATGATATAATGAATAATAGTTTTGTAATTTTTTAACCGACACTTGCATCCATACCCATCCCGAAAACCCAATGAACAAGGCAGAACAAAATCTCCAGCGTAGGATGGAAACTGAGAACTTGGAGACAGGCAAGATATCCACAAGGGAGATATCCACAACGGAGATATCTAAAGGAGATATAGGTGGCTAGAACGGCAACATTAAAGAGCCCCTTAACCAATGCAGGTTAAGTGCTATAAGAGTTCAGGAGATCACACAATGGGCCACTGGGGTTCTTTGGGACCCTACAGTAATGGAATTTGCTGTCCATCTATAAATCCTAGCAGACT
Source organism: Mesochordaeus erythrocephalus (assembly GCA_004367975.1). NCBI lineage: Eukaryota > Metazoa > Chordata > Appendicularia > Copelata > Oikopleuridae > Mesochordaeus > Mesochordaeus erythrocephalus. The sequence continues at coordinate 9,591 of SCLF01362249.1, forward strand.
AGCTAGAATGAGTAATTTGGATTGACGTTGAACTTAAAGATATTCTTTCTGTGTATAATTATGGTACCTGGAGAGTAACCAGAATTCAGAATATAGACCAATTACGTTCCTCCAAGAATAATCGCCCGCTGGATACATGATAATTATCTATAATTTGAACACGAAGTAGCAAATTGGCGTCAAGGCAGAGATTTAGCGTAACAATTGATATCAAACTAGTATAATGATAATATAAAATTAATGTAAAGTTGATATAATTATACAGTGGCATCTCAAATAGTGTCAATTTTCAGTCACTGCTTTTTGGAAAAAGTGACAGTCTTTGCAATTTTAATGAAAACATGTTTTTATAATACGAAAGTTGACGGAAACACCCGAGCGTATTATTATTTGTAATGAATCGTGTAACGTGATAAATACATTTATAAGATAATCTAGGGATGCCCATGTTACGTCTCGTTCCAATTAGTTTCTTTTTGTAGATCTCAATCACTTGTCTTATTGAGATAACAGTTATAGAACCAATAGCATAATAAAACAACACGCAAATAGTTCACTTTGTTTGCAAATATTTATTTCTCGTGTGCATTACCTATTACTATTATTTGTCTTCACCCACGTAGTCCTATTCAATCATTTTAACCATTTTGTCCCCTAATTAAAATTAATCCCTTATAGGTTAAATTTAATAACTAACCCATGCTCCTATTTATAACTGTTTTAGTTTGCCTATCCCTTCTGTACTATATGCAGGTTACAGCCCAAAGGCCCCGCTTGTGGCAAATCGGGGTGAATGTGTTATTGGTAGTTATTTCTAGATTTTATAAGATATTTTCTGAATTAAATTTTCGCTTTCAACATTCTGAAAAAACGACAAAATGTACACGTCCAAATCAGTTTTGACTCTTAATGAACGTACTAACTATACCCAAGTAACTCAAATGTGTGGCAAATTCAAGGAAAAGCTGAAAATAACCATTTAACATACTTAGAACTTGATTGGGTCAAAAGTTTGAACGCGTGATAAGGATGTGAATAATGCATATATGTAGATACATGGGAAATCGATTTGTAAGCGGCGTAATTATAGACTAAGGGACAACGCTGATAACATATAGAATGAATCCGTAAGAACAAAATGTAGCCTCCAAAAGTGATAAAGCAACACAATCCACATCAATATCATTGGTAGAGCTGGCAAGTCTACAAAGTAAAAATACTCCGTTTTCGGAAATGAAAACGCTAAAGTCGTATGAATTCTTTAGGTGCTACTCAGCAGGAGGTGCTACTCAGCAGTAACGGCAGCAACAGGGACGAATTGTGAATACAAGGTTAATTTTCACTCTATAAGTCAGGCTTCAAAACCACCCGTGGTCGACTAAACTTTTTTGCCCATGGTCGGTGGTGGTCGGATTTAAAATAAAAACGTCGGTCGGTAGTCGGTCGTCGTCGGATTTTAAAAAGCTTTGGTCGGTAGTCGGTTTCAAGCCCGCTACAAGTTAAGCAATGATAATAACAGGTTCACCTTCGTACCATTCATATGCGCGCAGCCAAATTTTAAAACGCCGTCGGTGATAATTTCGAAATGTAAGGGAACCAAATGGCTCAATAGATCTGGCAATTGGTAAACTAAATCGTTCACCTACAAAAAAAAACAGTTATGGTGGAACGAAGAATATTCAAAAATGTTGTTCTCTACTGAAGTGATTCAGCATGGATGCTATGGCATATATTGCGTTGGCAGTTGGGGTCCGAATATATCCACAAACATTATTATGACAAAAGATTCGCCTTAATGGTGGATAACTGTAGAAGCCACGTGGTCCATGAAACTCCTCACAACAATGTAAAATTAACGTGTTTTCCACCGCGGTCAACTGGTCCCTTGCAACCGCTCGACCTCTCAGTATTTGCGATATTGAAGAAAAAGATTAGGTAATGGCTAAGTTTTCCGAGTGTAATGATTTAACTTGCAAACAAATCAACAGTGGATTTAAAAAATGGGAATTCAGAAATTAAAGTGTTCAGAGCATGCATCTCCTGACCTAACTGACGAAGGAATATCAACCGAACTGAATTTACCATTGGAAATGTTGTCAGTTAGGGACGAGCTCGATAAAGGTAATTAATTATGACTTATATGATATAGGTTATACGAGTAAATATTATTTTCTTAGACCAAGAAGACGAGAAAACACATGGAAAAAAACGAAGTTGCATACAAAACAACACTGAAGCAAATTGTCAACGAAAAAAAAAGAACAGACTACAATTACAAATGTTTTCGTCAAAAAATAGACTTCAATTTTCGCCTAACTAATAAAAAATGGCTTTTTTAATTGACAAACTCTGATCGGTCATGACTTTTTCGAAAAAAATGACACTCTTTGAGACACCACTGAATATTAAAATAGCGGTATTATCGACCTCAGATGACGGGATAACATAGGAAAAGATTTTAAATAAATCTTGAGATTTTGTAAATTAGGCGTTAATGACTATCTTTCTGAAACATATAGGAAGTAGATAAACAAACTCACACGTATTAATATCCTGGACCGCTAGTACGACAACTACTCGGCAAATATCACATAGATAACCTAATTCTACTAGACCATCACAACACAACTGCAATACCTGCCACTACCAGATCATGGCTACTTACGCGACGAAAATAACTCGTAATAAAAATAGTTGCATGGCAATGCTATAAATGAAAATTTGAGACATACATTTGTTTTTACTAAATCTTACAGAATATAGAAACACATTAAATACGCCTATTTATGACCTATGATGATTGCGTTTATAGTTCAAGTAAGAAATTAACATTCCAGAAAAGACACTTCGGATGTATATTTATTATCATAATAGCTAAGTGTATTAAAACAACCGGGTGATTCATATTTGTAAAATTAGTTTAGAGCGTATGAATTATGCATTGAATAAATGATGCGATTATGATAAATGATTTCGAGATAATATGACAAATGTAATTTTATAAGTCAGTTTCTTGTTAAGCTTAATCCGAAAGTAATAAGAATTCGTTAGATTATTCAGTTTCTGCATAAGTGCCACCATAAAGATTCAGCTGACGCTCATTCCGGATGAACCAGCTCCATAAAAGACACCAGTATGTAAACCTGAGATAGATAACTTTGTTTGGATCTAAGGTATAGGGACGTATTAGTCTCCATCAGGGATTCTTAACCTCGCGGTGGTTTCCTTGGTTCAAACACAGTGATCGTTCAAAATACTTTGGTTTGGTAATGAGTTATTGAGGATTCCCACAGCGCACTTCGTGCTAAGAAAACCTAAAAACAGCATATAATTACACACCATCTAGGATAAGAAAAACAATAGTGACACTTAGCTGAAACTTAGAATAATTTTAGTTTGTACTAAGTGTACAATTTTTTTAAATTAAGTGAGAAACATTTCTGTGTGTAAAGTAAATGAAATACAGAGATTTTTTTGTAAACCATTATGAACAGAGAATCACATAACCTTGGTGAAAGTGTTAAAGTTCTACTAGAAGGAGGGATAGTATACGAACGTTATACATATACGTTTTATACAACATGCTAGATATAGATTTTGGTGATGTAATGCTGAAACTATACGATATAATAATGATTTCAACTGCGACAGAGTCCATCCAAGAAGCAGTATGCTGTCAAAATAGGGATACAACAGCTAAATCATGTTAAAATATTAAACACGAGTTTATAAATTCAAGGTATGTCATCAGGAGAGAACTATACGAAGGCACCTAGGCACGTGGGCACCAAGGCACCTTTGTAGTTTAACCTAGATGTTTATTACAAAATCGATATATGTCTGTACAATTGAATACATTTAGTATCGTATTAGAGCATGACTCGCATGTGACCAAACCTTTAACAAAGATGGTTACTTTCCACGTACCAAATACCAACCAACAAGTCAAACTGCCAGTGATTGTGGACTCTGGTAATAGTGTCGACATTTACCACATAAACCTAGACACAGACATTCTAATTCCGAACTATTTATACGGAACCGTTACGATTAAAAGGAAACAAATTTGAAAGTTTTATTTAAATATTTAGTTTTTTGTTGGGAATACTTGTTCATTAGGACATTTTTACCAACGACTTTTCATCGGGATATTTCGCGATGTCCCATTCACGTGTGTCCTAGAAGATGTCCCCTTATCCAAATATGGGATCATTCATTACTGCATTATTATTGCCTTAACGATTATTACTGATAAATCTTTCATTGCCGAATTAAGTTTGATAATGTACTGAAGACATACAACGAATACAGATTTATATTAGGTGTACTTATATCCTCTGTCAACCGGACTATGTTAATAAGTATCCGTGGTTCGATCCATCATTTCCAGGCCAGAGTAGCCTGCTGGAGAAGTAATTTAGTAAACATGCATATACATTCCATTTTATATGATAATTACGAACAATTTAGACCGTAAACCTCTTAAACTAGATTCATGAGCCTATTTTAATTGCTAACTCTTCTTATAATTACTAATATGTTTAATAGAATATTCTATTAATAAATTATGCTGACCACCGCGGACGTACAACAAGCCATTATGTCAAAACGATATTTTAATGGTGTTTTATCTCGCGTTAAATGCATTATGACATTTATCTCTTCACCGGTATTTGACCTGGGCATTTGATGAAAGATTCGCCATAATTGAAATGCAATATTTCTACTGTTTAACGCATTTACTGCCTTTATCAAATATTTACGTCAGTATGTCTTAAATTCATGGTTAAAGATGAAATGTAAATCGGATGTAAGTGGATTATGACAAATCTGGTTGACCCACCCTAATTATTATTACATCCAATCACCGCTACGATGTTATACTTCTGTGCATGGATATAGAACAATGACCTACGTCACGCAAATTTAAAGCATTTAATTGGCTCTATCTGTTTAACCAACGACAGTCAAAAATACGATTTGGCCCACACTAATAAAGGCAGTAAAAGCGTTAAATAGTAGAAATATTGCATTTCAATTATGGCAAATCTTCCATCAAATGTCCAGGTCAAATACCGGTGAAGAGATAAATGTCATAAGGCATTTAACGCGCAATAAAACACCATCCAAGTATCGTTTTGACAGAATGGCTTGTGGTAGTAATTATAAGTTAAGTAATTATAAGCTAAGTAATTATAAGAAGAGTTAGCAATTAAAATAGGCTCATGAATCAAGTTTAAATAGTTTACAGACTAAATTATTCTTAGTTGTCATATACAATGGAATATGTATGTATATTTAATAAATTACCTCCCCAAAAGGCTACTCTGATGAAAATTTTAGATCGAACCAAAGATACTTATTAACATAGTCCGGTAAATATAGGATATAAAATGATGTAAGATGACCGTTTAAACTTGATAACATAAACATCGATAGAAGTTAACTTCGACAGTAGCCGAGCATATTAAGAGTAACTCATACCTTAAAAGGCGAACCTACGCAAAGTTTAACATGTACGACGATGTAATATGACGGTTTACACTAGATAACTGAAACTTCTGTAGCACTTAACCTGGTCTTAAACGAAGCCGAATTAGGACTTCGAAATCATTCGGTATAACGCGTTTACACCTAGAAGATGTTAGGTCCTGAAAACGCGAAAGTTGTGGACATAATTGCTACAGAAACCTCAGCAAGTACTAATTGTTTCAATTCCCCGGCTGTTTTTATCATTATTTTGTAAGTTAATATTGGCATATAAGCCAATAGCTCAAAAATTAACCTTTACAGTTACCAAAGGCATCCAACTGGTCTGTAAAACTGTTTTGTATATCCTATAATTCCACCATAATTCCCTGTAGAACCGTGGTTCGTCCCATGAATTTCCCATCAAAATAGCCTGTTGGAGGAGGTGTTATTTAATTAAACAACTTATACCATACTTTTCCATTATAAGATTTAGACACCCCAGGTCTACGGATAACATGTATAATGATATTCGTTATAATATTCTAAAATTATAACATTATTTTTCTATTATAATATTAATAATTTATATTTATTACAGGCATAAATATGTTTTCAGAAATTTGGTTTTACGTTGTTTGCGCTCCCCGACATTTTCTCAGCGTTGGAAATGTTTCGATTGATTAAATATCTTGTGTTGACCTGGACTCATTAAGATAAGATATATTAACCTACGCGTCTATCCGGGTCACAGAATACAGAGAAGGTCTTACGTACTATAGGGTAGGTTTGAGTATTCTGTGACATACCGAGTCGTTTAATGGAGCAGATAAATGGTTAATAATCTAAATTCGGTATTATACATAATAATATATAAATTATTAGTACTATAATATAATAATAATTAATATTATAATATAATAATGAATATCATTATACATGTTCTCCGTAGACCT
>SCLF01363356.1:0-16007 GCA_004367975.1 Mesochordaeus erythrocephalus
CACAAATTTTTAAAAGTGGAAACTCAACGCGAGAAAGTTGGGAGCCCAAAAAGTGGAAACTCAAGGCTTAGTTGGAAACTATTCTGTCCCCCTTATTGACGATCGCTTCGCTTTTTGAGAATTTTAGCCATATCCTGCCTACAATAAACCAAACCGAGCAGTTTGAAAAACAAATTTCAGGTTTTTAATAATTTTATACTTATGAAATATGGAAAATTTTCGAGCGATTTCGATCCGTTTTTTGTGGATGATCTACCTACCCCCTTTCCATTCCAGGAATCGAACTATTTTCTGCAGAAAACTAACGAAACTGTTGACTTTATGACAAAACCGGTCTGATCACCCTATAGTTAACCCATATTCGAAATGTGACACTTCAATTTGTATAAATTATTACTGCAGAAAATAACCAATTGGGATTGAAATACCGAGTAGAATAACCTATTAGAATGGCTTGCGGTACAGCCCATATCGCAGAGATGTACAAGTCTCAGGTTCAAATCCATTATTATGAAATCCCTTATTATGAACCTAGTAAGAATCCAATCATGTTGTAACCTTCACACGACCCCATGGACCATTGTTTTTATTGTTTTGAACGATATCTCTCAGGCACCTTTTTGGCTTTTTTTTAGCGTTTTTAAGGCCTTAGACGTGGTTGTATGTGTAATTGACCCCTCCGACCACCTCTAAATTGGACGTGGGATTTTTTGGAACTATTTTTAGACCGGAAGTACCGCCGGAAGTGACAGCTGAAAACCGGAAGTGGGTTATTTTGAATCGCGATCCACATGAAAATTGTTGCCCGAGACGACCTCTGGGTACCTAACGACCAGACATTTTGAACGGAAATGAACACAAAAATTGAAAATTCGAAAGTTTTCATTGAAAAATTGGTCGAATATTCAGCCGTATCATAGTTAAGTGCAAGAGCAAAATAGACGTTCTACGGTCAGGTATTCTCTCGTAAACTTGAGTTTATCGATTGCCAATTATTTCGGAAGATTTGTGATTTCGTTGATCAATTCTTCTAGTTTTCAATTGTACGTCATTGTTATTCAATTTGAAATAAGTAGGGAACCGAACTCAACACTTAATTCGTATGTTAGTGAATGTGATATAGACCAGTCTATTAGATAACCGACAATTATGAAAACATGAGAACACGAATAGAGAAAGCAAGGCACCCAGAGAGACGCGTAGGTGTGTATTTTGGGCTTAATATTTGAATTTGAGATATTATTATTGATGTTAAAAATTCCGAATATTTCTCTAACGTTCAATCGCACCGAAAGTGGATAAAATTGTGTAATTTTCATCAAAATCGGTCAAAATTCACTGGTAATGACTACAAGTTACTGTAAATGCAAGCTTCCTTACTATGCAAGCATTCTGAATGCCACAAGCAGCTTGATTTAGAATAGAATCAATGTTAACTGTATGATTTGAAGGCATATTCACCCTTGGGGTTTTTTACAACAACACATATATTCAAATTCTTGAGATTGAATTAATTGGATCAATGTCCGTGACAAAAAAAAGCCAAAAAGGTGCCTGGGAGATACCTATAGTTCATTTCTTTCCCTTTTCGCGTTCTACCAGTGGATACCGAAGTGGTATAAAACGTCCAAACGCTCTTCTTTTGCAGATATATCGAGCATGGATAAACGTTTCTGTTTCAAATTTTAACATATTACGGGGTTTTCTAATACTTTTCAAACAAACTAAGTTACTACGAAAAAGCTCAGTGTAACAAATTTGGCAGGCCTAAAGCTTTCTCTCCTGTTGCCGAAAATCCAGATGGTTTGGCATGGGAAAAATTATTGGCTTATCTCTTACAGTACATTTGTATCGATTATAAACAGAAGTATTTCCGATTTTGTCTATCGATCGATGAATGGAGGGGGAGGGAAAAGACGGGCGACAAATATATAGGTAAATACATGTGAAAGACACAAGCTGCTGAACAAGGAGAATTAACGCCAAATAATTAATGGATTGTTTTTTATAATCCTAAGGTGTTATTACACCAGGTACGTTATCATTCTTGGCTTTGTAAACATATTTGTTGACTAAAAAACACCGCTAAATAGTCAGCTTGAGATGTAAAAGAAGATAGGTGGATGTTTTGTCCCTCTGCGGTATCCACAATAAATCCGGTTTGGCTACCCACTGGTTAATTAGAAGCCCCCGATATGGCACATAATCTTTTTTTACTATTATTGGTTGGAAGTATCACCAGAAGTATCACCAGAAGTATAACCGGAAGTATCACCGGAAGTGCCACTCAAAAATTGGAAATTTATTTATGGTCTTTAGAGTTATATGGTATTTACGGGTAGGATGAGTTTTAGTTGAGAACTGTCTTCAAATAATAGTAGTGCCCTAGGGTATTTAATAAATTACGCGTGGAAGAGCTCCATTTTTGTACAGCTGTGTATTACGTATGAACACGTTGACTAGCATTTCTGCATACATTTATCTTGCGGATATTCCTAGCGAACATCGAGCCCGAAATTACTACCCGAAGTAGACCTAAAAATGGAGAAACCGAAGATTTCAGCCGAAAACATGACTATGCCTATTACTACGCCTGCCTTCTCTCGAAAATGTGATGTAATGGTTCACGAATCACATCGAGCACCAACGCTGAAAGGAATATGAAGAGAATTTTAATTTGGAAACTGGTACATATATGGTGATCAGAGGTCCCGCATTTTAGGCCTCTTTTAGGGTTTCCGGTACTTGTCCCGCATTTCAGGAATTGTTAGCTACCCTGCGTAAAATAAAACGGAAACCGGCAAAATAGATTGTTTTTCGGGGTATACTGCTCAGTGATAATTTGCTCTTGTGATAATTTGTCCCGCAATTTCACAAACTGAAATGGTGCATAATTTAAAATCCCGTAAACTTGTATCCCCGAGACTCGAATTCGCGACTGATCTAGGTGACCGCGCTTATGCGTGTCCATAGCCCAGACAATTCTCGAGTCCAATTACGCACCTTACATATTTTCTACTATTCTCCCTGCATATCAATGCTTGTATTACCAGGCGTTTCTAACCCCTATTGTATCAACTGTCCATGAATTACCACTATCATTCATTTCCGGTTACTGAGTTGTTAGTTAGGTACTTCAAATTTCTTCGTGGCTGATCCACCGCATGAGGACTCCATTTGATATAGTGCGTAATTTACAACTCCCTAGTTGGACGCTCTCCCGAACTAGCTAGGTGGCCACTCTTATGCGTGTACCCACCAAAGGCAAGTCTAGAAACCAATTACGCACCCTACTTTTTCCACTTTTCTTCTTCATATCAATGCTTGTATTACCCGAGGTTTCTAACCCATACTATATCAACTGTTAGCGTATGGCCGAATGTCAGAATGACTGATTTTAACAACTTGAAAATATTTCTGACTTGAGTGGGGATCGAACCCGGACCAACGTACTCATGAGGCCGATATCTTGCCACTCGACTATCAAGTCTTTGTTCAATGCGATACAATTCTAACATTTTCACTGAAACTGTACTTTATAGCTTTGTAGTCGTTCGTAGAAAGCTAACACAACTGTCTATGAATTACCACTATCATTCATTTCCGGGAACTGAACCATTTTTTACGAAGCGCCACTCACTGTATCGACCACCCATTCTATCGCTACAGCCTGAAGGCTGTGCAAACTCGCCCTTCGGTACTTCAAATATCTTCGTTGGTCCACTGCCTGAGGACTCGATTTGATATCGTGCGTAATAAATGCCGAAAACTTCTGCCCCTTACGAGACTCGAACTCGCGACCTTCCAATTTCTAGTTGGACGCGTTCCCGACTGAGCTAGCAGAGACAAGTCTCAAGACGAATTACGCACCCTGCGTTTTTCTACTCTTCTTCCTTCACTTTTCTTCTTCATATCACACCCACTGGTCAAGATACACAGAGTTTCGAATTCTCCATATGTATATTGTTAGCGATAAATTGGAAAATTCAAGACGCCAATTTCTGTGACCGAAAGAATGCATGGTACCTAAGCAATTAGTATCAATTACCTCATAATGTGACTGCCTGAAAATTTAAGTTGCAATAGAGTTCATTAATAATCAAGCTTCTTGTGTCCTTCAGCTATTTCTGAAGAACAGTAGGTGGAGGTAATTTATGGATTTGAGTTTAACATTTTATAGTTTATTGTCGTTACGAAATGGATGGCGACCCTGATATTAGCGTTTTAAGACGTCTGAAGTGGCTGAACGTTTGATTGATTCATACTGACCCCGCAAATTGCACGTGGAAGTTTTTGCAACAACTCTTAGACCGGAAGTACCGCCGGATGTGACAGCTGAAACCCGTAAATTGATTATTTTAAATAATTGTTCGTCTCATCTCCCTCTACCTCTGAACCAAATCCGGTTGTATTCTGCCAATGAATTTTGTTAATATTATATATAGCAATATGGTTAGGACGTAAAACCCATACGTAGAAAGAAAACAATTTCTAATGTAAAAAGTTGCTAATCACCAATTGATTTCAAGTCCAAATATTTTTTCGTTTTTTTCGAAGCAGTATTTATAATCAAATTTTAACCGAAATCAAAATTGTATCAGTTAGAATTGTTAAACCAATCAAATTGGTTATGTAGAAAACTATATTTTTGGAACATACATATAGTCGAGAGCGCTGATTAAATATAACACTCTCATATTCAATACAGCGGACGTTTAGGGTTAAATTTTTCAATAACTTCCGGTAATATTTCCTCATCAAATTTATCGGCGTATTCAATAAAGGCCGAGATGGGCCGAGATGTTGGTTGCAAGCAATGCATCAGTAAAAACTTCAGAAATAGCGCCATGTTGACCGCACTAGGGGAAAGGATAGATATAATAAATAAATAATAAAATAATATATAGGTCAAGATATAACTAGACCATAAATACAAAAACATCTTTGCGAAAGCTAGAGGTGGCCCAGGGCCATATTTTGAAATACACGTGGGTACAGTAGCCCACCAACAATTTAAGGCTACAACGAAATTGTGACAAAACCATTCTCAGAAATAGCTAATGGGGTGTTGAACCGTACTGGAGATCGTCGCATTGATACAATACACTCCAATTCTCCAAATAAGACCAACAAAAAAAAGATGAAAATGCGTTTTGATAATTATTCAAAGCACAAAAATGATTATTCTAGTCGAGATCTAGCAGAGTGCTAGCATGCGTAAGATTACATAAAGGCTTATATCCCTATTTTCGCATCCTTATGCCAGATATAGGCACATATTGTGTCACACGACTACCATAAAGGTAGATTCCAGCTTCATCAGAGGCCATAGATGTCCATTTCTAGAAATTTTCACGGGTTCTGAAACGATATCTGGATGACATTATTCTTCAGAGTATTATAGACGTAACACATTTTATTGATATACTAGAATTCTATATACTAGGAAGAAAATGTTTCGGTTTATTCATAACATATAACGTTTTAGGCCAACAAATTAACGACAGTTTGATATATAAAAGTTTAAGTTTTATTTGACGTAATGGAATCCTACAAATTATGAATATTTGGTTTACATATATTAACCTTCCTAGAACCTTCTCTGGGATCGGGAAATAATCTCGATGTCATTCGCGAGAAATATATATTGCCGGCCAATATTCAAGCTTACTTGTTCTCCCTCGCCACTATAAATGCAGAACGCCGTCAAACTTTTCATCACAAACTTGTAATATTAAACATCCGCCCCTATCTGCGTATTTATATAAAATTCGGAGTTCTCTCATTACATTATAAATGTGGAATGTCCTTCCACATTCAACGCTATCTATAATGCTAGGGAGTTCATATAATCATGAAACATAAAAGAAGAATATTATTGTTAACCAAAAATTCCAAAGTTGTTTGAAGTTTAAAGACTTAAATATTCGAATACACATTCCCAAATAAAGGAAAATAATATAACAGTTACGATACTTTGTATAAAAAGGAAAAATATCCAACACATTTTGACCATCAATTATTTTTATAAAGCCTCAATAGTATAAAGTATCGGGTTTCTTTCCTTCTCTTCTCGAAAACACATTCCTCCTTCATACCCTTCAGCGAGGATCAGACCACCCATATTTGCCATCAAGTTTTAATCTGGATTGGTCATTTGTTGTACAAAATATCTCTTATCTAAACACACGTTTGGGCCATTATTTCATACATGGAATTTCCAGTCGCTAATATATCACCGTCCAATGAATCATAGCCATTACAAATAAAACGAAGTTTTCAAAAGCAAGAGTAAAACATAAACTACTGAAGCTTTCAGTAAATAGACAAACAGTAGACAGGCTGAACAACTCTGATGACAGACTTGACAGTAAAGCCATGTTAGCTCATATTACAGAGTTAACTCTATTAGCGGACAACACTTCTTGAATCGAGCTTTCTACAACTCCACTATAACTAGAAATCATGAGAAGTGTATGGTTATCTGAGGAATATTTTACCGTTAGCCAGAAGCAATACCCATAGAAAATACCACGGAAGGAGCAACCTAAATATAAAATCATTTAAGTCAGCACACTTTAATAGGTTGCTTAGCCTTTTTAAGGACATTATAGATGAATAAAAAATGCCATGTATACACATACTTCTCAAAACACATTCATACATTAAATTCTATGGCTGAAATCATGATAACTAGAAATTAATCTATTCTAGAAATAACTAGAATGGCATTGTATTCACTTTCATAAATTTAAGAGGAGGGCGTGGAATGACAATAAATTTGACTAATCCGTAAAAGAGAAGGATACCTTTGGGAGACGAAAGCCGTAGCTATGAAATAGTAAACATAATAGACATGATAACGAATCTCGAAAACGAAAGAAACTGATATACCGAGCACTTTATCACAAGGTTATTTTATGTATAATAATTTAATCACCGTAAAATTGCTTACGTACTATTGATCTGATTACCAATTTGGTACCGATTAATTTCTTTGTCACACAGCACCACCTGATTATGTCCCGAGTGCATTGTTTAGAGCGCATATCAGTATGGCTGTAATATTTTCAACCTCCCCTGCCTGTGTTTGCGCTTCCACTAACCGTTGTTCCATTTATTCAATCAGCCGCGGAATTGTTGATTTTGATTCAGCAGCTTAGCAATCACTCTTTGAGTAAGCTTTTCCAACGCATTTCATCTGGTCTGCTGTTCACCTGGTCATCTGGCCATCTCATTATCTGGTTATCCGATCATATGGTGTTCTAGTCGTTATATCGGTAGCCCACAATACATTTTTTGATCCAGGTATTTTATCTAGAATAATATTGGCCTCTGTTTTTTTTAGCGTCGCATACAGTTTGTCGATAAGTAGATTGTGTTCTCTTTTACATTGGTTGTTGATCCTGCCCGTTTTTCTTACGATTACCAGTTTTCCACTATCTTACTGCATTCATCTCTTTATTTTTTAAACATTTAGAATATAACATTTATTGTTTTCCATTACTCTGAATTTGTTGTTTCTAATTGAACACATAATATACAATATTACGAATTATTTTTCTACTGTATAAAATTTAATATCGCGATCTACAGTTGCACATGGATGAAAAGCCAATCATTATTGTTGAGTCCCTCTAAAGTCAGTCATTATTGTTGCGTAGCATATTTACATTGGTATTGTATCCATCGTCAATACAATGCGCATGAAGCCACGTATAACTTTCTGCTCGGCTAGTTGATTTCCAGATTTGTATCACACAAGTTGCCAGGGTGAGTATATATACACGTATTACCTCGATTGAGCAATACGGTCAGTAAATTAGTCGCTGGAAAACCTCATAATTAGTTGCATTCCTAAGTGTCTGACATCCGGCATCCATGTTTGCCAATGATTGTTGCCAGCCACCAATGTTTACATTTCTCACCTGGCGTCGTAATGACGTTGTTTTATCTTACCACGTCTGGTTCCGTTCCATCTTGTTTTCCCGTTCTACTTTATCCAATTGGCTTCTGCGGTCGGACGCTGTAGTTTGAAGGTATTTGTCGTTGGGCCGAAAACATGAGCTTCTTTCCTTTCTGCAGATTTTAATCTTGCATATCTATGTTCCATTTTCCCTAAATCTTAGGAGCTTGTTAGAGAAGTGTTCTGCTGTGATCAATCGTTATTCGCCGAACTCATTCCCGGAGTTATTCTGTTTGTCTACCTTTTCACATTGCTTTCGGTTTCTTGTCGTAATAAAGCTTGCATTCTTATATATCTCAACTTCCTTCCTGCTTCCATTTTTGTGGGTGGTGAATTCTCATTAATTCTCATTAATCCCGCAGCTCGCTGTTATCCATGGCTGTCCTATATTTCCGAGATTGTTACTATATCTTTGCACGTAGGTACATCCAGATTCATGCGTCTCATCAGAATTCAAGAATTTTGAATCTGAGGATTAACAATTCTTTCTTGGTGTTTCTGTCCTGTGCTGAAAAACAAGTTGTACAGTTTTTAATTTTTAATCTGACGCTTCCATCAAAGCTCTTAGGTAGCTAACCCTTTTATTACGATTATGACGCCTATTATATGGCCCTAAAGCTTATGGTGCGCATTAAGTTGTTTCAACTTGTTGAAGTATACGCCTTTTGGCATGTTCTCAAATTTAACCCATCTACGAATAGCAGGAATTCCCGTATATTTTAAAAGTTAAGCCGATTTAGCTGTTGGGGTATCAACCTACTTTTTACCGTCACTAATGGTCATAATTCTAAAATGAGTCATTGGGACCCCAATAATTGATAAGACTAGTTTAACGTTCGCTCCATCTTAAATAATAGTGTTGACCATTGTTCAGTGTATGTTACTCGGCGTCACTATTATAAATAGTTATAATTGTCGGTTCGATCCGAGAGGAGAACGATGATTTGTTTTAACATTTTTTGGCGGCTGATTAATATGCTCATTTATATTGGAAAATACAGGGTAATTCAGTATTGATACGGTGTGTAATTATTAAATCCCGAAAACTTGTGCCCACTACGTGTCTCGAACTCGCGACCTTCCAATTTCTAGTTAGCTGCTCTACCGACTAAGCTAGATGACCACGACTACGCGTGTCCACACGTCAGACAAGTAATGAGACCAATCACGCACCCTATCTTTTCCTAATCCTTTATATCTTCATTTTCTCCTTCCCATCTTCTTCACTTTCTCCTTCGTACCAATATGACTAATAATGTTCGACGTTACTAACTTATTTGTCTAATTGATTGGTTAAATGTACAGGTACTGTACATGGAAGTATTAATTCTGAACACATATCTCGATCCGGTGTGTTCACAACAAATACGAGATAGGAAGCACAGTAGGACATACAGCGGGCCATTTTTGCTAATCGTGTAAGTGTCACACTAATGGGACATATTTGGAAAGATTAGGATGAGCAGATCGGAATTCTGAAAAGCGGGACATTTTTTCAAGTTGATGAAAAAGCGTGACGCCAAAAAAGTTGATAATTTCTAGTCCGGTCTGAAAAAAAAAGTGTCAGAAGCAGTCCCTCTTGTTGGATTATCTGTAGCCCAGATTATCCACATTTTTATTATCCAAACGTCATAACCCAAAAAAACCAGCAAATTAAAAATGTGGGTGTTGTTATACGTGGCGAATGTGGACTCGCCACGTTTCCCGTACCCAGCGGATATTTGTCTCACGTGACGAATGTCGAATTGTTAGTTAATTTATCCAAAATAAGATAACCTAACGAGCCCGTAATTAATTGTCGTCTACTGTTAGTGAAACTATCGAATATATATTCACTGAAGTGAGTCTCAGTGGAATACTCCTAACATAACATAATTTAGATAAGATAATTTCCAGATCTAAACCAATTTCGTATTCAACAGATAAAATGACTTGAGATGTCACCGATAGATCTCACGGGATATATCTCCCAGATATATAAACTAATGGTCAACGTAGTTATCTCAGAATTTAGAAAATGCGAATTAATAATTGGCAGATTACAGAAATAATATCTTCCCAATACAATCGTTCAGTCTGAGAAAGTACGGGAAGATGTGTTCCAAGAAACTTTGGGGAAAAGGTGGCGGTAACCGAAAATTTGTCGAACCCATTGTTTTTGCTTAATGAATTATAAAAGAAAAAAAATTCAGCAGGGTTTCCGATGAGTGATCTCCGTCTTTGTGCATTTCATTCGATTGAATCGTTCAAAACTAAAATGTACGACCTGTTTGGAATGAAATACGCAAAGAAAACAGAACAAAGAAACATTTAGAGACTCCTGAAATCAATTCCATACATCAATTGGTCCGACGCGACGCCCTGTTGGATAAATCATTCGAAATTTTAACCGAAATGATTTCTAATCCAAATAATGGCTTAATGAATGAAGATATATGAATGAAGTATAAACACAGCATACACCAAAAGCTGCGTAAAGGGTTTTAGAAACCTGGATTTAGTAAGTGATCGTACACATGAGTTGAAAATGAAGAATCCTTAACGAAAAACGACTTCGACTTGATGGAGATTGGCGCAAAGTGAGATTACATCTGCCCTTCGAGATCTCCAACAAAATATAAACTGTAAACTTGAAGAAATGCAGTTTTTACTTAATTCGCTAACAGTAAACAGACTGAAAGACGACATTCTGTACGTATATAAATTATATGAATAAACATAATTATTAATTAATTGTGGATAAATAATTACGGTGTGTTAATTTTATGTCTTGAAATTATCTCATCTGAGGTAGGTTATGTTGTGGTACGGGAAACGTGGCGAGCCTAAAAATGAAAAAAATCCGAAAATTTCCGTCGAAAACTTGATAGTTTGTCGTCCGGCTATTTTTTATCCGACAAATACAAATTAAGCCTATTAGGCCAGATGTTCTCTCAGAAAATTGATTAGTGATTTAGTCTGGTCCGATTTTCTGGATATTAATTATCCGCTCTTGTTGATATATCGGGAGTAAGACCGTCTTAGCGAGTGGATACCGCAGTGGGAAAAAGAGAACGAATCTTATTATAGTGTTTTCAAATACTTTTCAAACAAACTAAGCCCCGACGAAAGACGTTCAGTACAATAAATTTGGCAGACCAAAAGCTTTCTCTCCTCTCGCCGAAAATCTGGACGGTTTGCAAACTGGACGGTTGCGATTATCTCAGCTCTAGGACCTGGATTTCAATTCAAATTTTCCTATGTGTAGGCTTTTTAGCTTTGTTGTCATAGGAAAATTGCGTGAAACATATAGGGACATACATGTGGATGGATATTACAGGGCTCTTATTACAGCAGGTACATGTCAGTCTAAACTTTCTAGGCATATATTTTAACTAAAAAATGAATTTGAATGAACAGTGATATATACTGGTTAACTGGTTAAGGACAAGGCCTTACTTGCGTCCTTTAAATGTCAAATAAATATACGGTATGTATATCATTAGTTAGCTAGAAGTCAGATCAAAACCATAAATACGTGTCTGTAGGTCTACTCTAGCCTACCATTTGTGTGTTCAAGATTAATCTGCGTTAGATGTATTTAAGTAAAGTTCAAATAGACCACTGTAAACCTAAACCCACCACCACCAAGGTGAGAAAAAGCGGCGCTTTTAGGTTTAGTCGGTGCGTTTAGGTTTAGGTGCGTTTAGGAAGCCAAAAAGTGCAAAAAAACGACAGTGGTGAATCAACTCACATTCATAGTATCGGCAAGGATTATATGGAAGCTGTCTGAGAACATACAGTATATGCAAATATATCCTATATCCATCGCAGTAAGTTTAAATCCCGACAACTAGAAAGATCCATGCAAGTAGGGACTAAATATCGCGTTTTGATTGGATAGTTTTGTGGTGGTGTATTGGGTGCGGAAATATTCATGTCTGTGCCACACGTATTTCCTATTTTCTGATTCCCACTCGCTTTTACTTTCTATACTCCTCTTTCACCCCTTGACCCAACAAATTTTCTAGTCTGATTTATTTTTATTGAAAGCAGTGAAACGACCAAATAAAAAGGATTTACCGGATATATTTGTTTCCGGGTGGTCTATTTTACATCGCAAAAAAGACTTGAGCTTATTTCGTTTTTGGGAGAGATATTGGTCATGTCAAAATTACTTAGGCGTCTTTTCCTGAAATCTTTTAGATCAACCAATCAAATCTTTTAGTCTCAATTATCACCGGTTGAGGAAACAAGTTATTCACCAAATTTATATTAAAATCCGATAACAGAGAATTACTCGGTTACGAAGACTGGGAAGTATGAGAAAAATATAACGTGTGTGTTGAAACCTTTTTTAAAGGATTTTATATGGTGATGTTGATACCCCCATTTAACATTTATTGAGTAGGATGGGGAAAGGATTAAATTGCACAATTGTGCCTAGTTTTGTTACTTTGAAGCATTGGTTGTGTTCATAATTTTGATGACACTTAGTCTCGTTAACACGAGTATGTTGATACTCTCGTAGGATGTGGGAAACTATATATTAGGCCGTGGAAATCATCCTAGGAGCATTCCGGCGTCAGTTGAAAACTTTCGCACTGGAAAGATTTTAAGGCAGAACTATTCTATTAATAAAATGTTAGAAATTAAGCATTTAGTTTCATAACCTTATTATCCTTTCTTATAAAGCTCATAGTAGTTTGTACCCGTAATAAAGTTAGCTAGAATTATAACTTCGCACTAAATTATTGGTTCACACTCCCTTTATTCTTAAAAGACTTCTTAAAGGACTTCATAAAAGCTATAATTGTATTGTTATCTAATTTCGTAAGAGTCGGTTTCACCATATACAAAACTCTTATATTTGATAACAAAGGAATCCTAATGCTTCATATTTTAAGATTGTTCAAAGACTGGAAATCTACTGAAAATTTGAAAGAGTCTATTCTGAATTTTGAAAAGTCTTATGAAATTACTAAAGGTATGCCAAATATGGCTATAACTTGAATAAACGCCTTATTGACTAAGACTAATCTTGGGAAAGAAGCTTATCAAATATATGGGCAAAAGGCTGATTAAAATTGTTACTTCTTTTTAGTACAAAAAAAGCCTTTTCCAATTTGGAAAAGTCATATGAGAATTCCCATAAGACCTAATCAAATAAGACTACGGGTTATGAGAAACTCTTATCGAATGAATTTTGATCATATAAAATAATCTTACCGCATATGAGTATGACTCTTATTGTTCCAATGTGGAAAAAAAGTTAGACTGTGAGTTTGAATGAACTTTCATCGCATACAATAATGTTCCTGGATATGAGTAACCATGGCTACAGCTCAAAGTTTTTAAGGAGGAAAAGCAACGCTTACAGGCGCTAGCCCAGCTTATATAACGGAATGTTTAACAACGGCAAGCTCGAGAAAGAGAGAATGTCTCGGATGAGTCTTATGAAGACGGGACAGAAAATTTGTCTAGTTGAAAATTGTATTAAGTGTTAGCAAAAGACTCAAAATATTAACAATAAAAAATTCAGATTGATATTATTAAAAGAAAAAATGCGGATGATGACGAGGATTATGGCAAATTGGCGATGGAATGTTTTTAAATTCAGAAAAAAATTGGTTGAGATAACCAAGCCAGAACTCTCAAAAAAGGTCAATGTAACATCAGACATTAATAAGAAAAGATTTATTTATGATGAACAAGGTGCAGAAGAAGATCATAGTACCCGTACCTTATTTGAAAAAGCCAAAACAAGACAAAAGGCGACCCTCTTGGTACGAGATAAGAGGAAAATACCATGATAGACATGGTAGATCGAAACCTGGCGGGAGCCGCTTTAGTGGCTGCCAACCTAGTAGATATGTAAGCTGACGCAAGCAAGAAAACACTTCTGGAACATTCACTGTTTGAGAAATTTAAAGATAAGCTGACAATTATGCAAATAAAGTTTAATGTTACCCCGAAAACAGCTGAGGAAGATCCTATTGTGATGCGGGGAGATCAATACTTATAAAAAGGTGGTAAGCCTTATTATAGAAAGACTTCAGGGACAGGATCATATGGTTCCAGAAACTCAGGGCAATCAAGTGGAAATGCTCAAGGGAATGCAAATACATCCAGACGGACAACGAACACTACATAATATAATATAAATGTACAACAAAGAAGTAAGTCTTCTGACTATAACACATGTTCGTTCATGTTCGTTCATGTGCTAAAGTACAAACACCTTTTATGGATATCTCAAATGCAATTTGAGATAATCGTCAACTTCACCCGACTCAATCGAGCATTACAAATTGGACGGGCGTCAGAAATGATGCAAGCAAAGAAATTTCAAACGATTGATTTGCTAAGTTCATAATAAAACTCTGAACGAAGGAATACATAATCCTCTTAAACTTTCTTTTATAATTTGCTGAAATCGCAAGTGTGATTGAGTGCAGGATATGTAAGGAAGGGAGATTAGTCATGTCCAAATTACGTAGGCGTCTTTTAGTCTCAATTATCACCGGTTGAGGAAAAAGGAGTGGTTCTCCAAAATTGCAATTGAAGTCATATAACTGAAGGCGGAGTTAATATCAAAATTGGACCTCAGAAGGAAAATTTTTCTCACCCGCCGCCCCAGTATCAATAACCTCAAGTACTTCGCGAAAAAGGCAATATTTAGAGTGCGTTAATTCATGTTATATAAGCTTATGTCTTTTTTCCAAGAAAAATGTTGGCTACTTCAGGGTGGCGTAGCTATTCACAGAGTATTTTAACTCTCGGAAGAATTACGTCTGTCCAATGAACGTAATTCTACGCTGGTAGGGTGACCAGATCGGAATTCTCAAATGGCGGGACGCTTTTTCAAAACGGAGATAAAAATTGGGTCAGAATGGTCCTTGTTCGCGGATTATCCATAGATCAGCGGAAGACGTCATCATCTCAAAAAAACGGATATCTGGTTTGTATCCTCAAATTCTAGGTATATTAGGGGTAGAACCAGAAAAACGTAAAAATGCGGGAGACCCCAAAAAGGCCAAAAGCGCGACTTAAAGCTTTTTGCGGGGCATCTGGGGACGCAAAGTACTGGCCGTGTATCTAAATTTCTAGAGGGTGAATTAGAACGCGCTTTGCATAAAACTTTCATGCATCAATCAGTTTTTGAAAACACGTCCGTACATGAGCAATTTCCAGCACATGTTGCTACCATAATAGTCATGAGTAAAGCAAGGTCGTACCACAAAAGTATTCAGATTTTGCCAACAATTTTCTTGCGAGACCCATAATACTAGAATATGTAGCAAGTGATGCAGTTCAATTCGAAATGAAATGACTCTGCATAACTATCAGGAATCTTTTCTAAAGTATCTCTCAGGCACCACACTACATTTTTGTCCACGGAGATTAATCTAATTATTTAAATATGCAGAATTCGCATATTTGTTCAAAGTCAAGCTGCTTTTGAAGTTCTGAGTGCTTGTGTAGTAAGGCGCCTTGCATTTACAGTAGCTTGTAGTCATTAACATTGAATTTTTACAATTTTTGGTGAATATTACACAACTGTAACTCCTTTCGGTCCGATTTTAGGTTCTAATATGATTGCAAGGGGATGTAATTGAGAAGTGGATTGGACCATAGCATTATTTGAATCTTATTTTAAACGTTAGAGAAATATAGAGAATTTCTAGCATCAGTAATATTTTTTCTGTATTCCTGTTCTCTAATAGCCTGGGGCTCACAACACGGTTTAAATTAATTCTTATTCTTAATTGAACAACACTCACTTACAATTGGCGTCTAGAATATTTAAGCATACAGAAACAAATATTCTGAAATAATTGACAATCGATAGAAGCACGTTTTCGGGCGAATACGTGGCCCTAGGAAGCCTATTTTGTTTGTCCCCTTAAATATAATCCGACCAATTTTCAATGAAAAATTTCGACTTTTCAATTCTTAGGTTTATTAACTCGTGTGCTCCGCTCACGAACTATAACCCGTGTGCTCGCTTTTGAGGCTGCTGGACTCATGATTAATCACTAAATGTATTTCCTCTCTTTTG
>SCLF01364464.1:0-15995 GCA_004367975.1 Mesochordaeus erythrocephalus
ATTTATTAGATTGTGCTTTTTCTAATTTATTCCTAGGGTCTTAATTAAATTCAGTGAGCTTGATTTTTCACCACTATACTCGCATTCAACTTCCACATTTTTTGCATAAACTCAAACATTGTATTACTTTTCCCACGTCAGATCTCTATATGAAAGGTTTCCAAAAAATCTTAAATAACGTATTCCTCTTCGGAAGAAGCAACCAGCTCACATTATTTCAAGTTCTAGAGGGAGAGGACATTCTCACCATGCTCCTCTGGTACATGCATCGTTGCATGGTGAATATCCTGCGCGCCCACGTGGCCGGCTCCACCACCTACGACCGCGGCTATCTGGACGAAGTCCAAATTATGCTGCATAAATGTCTAGGTATTTTTCCTTTTTTAAACCCCTACTCTAACCCTCATCTAGACCACGTACTAATTCTCAGTTTTACCAAAAAGAAATAAATCCAAATATCGTTTGGCTATCTTATCACTTGCACAGGGTTTTTGAAAAGTACCACATCTGAGTTTTTATCATTAAATAGTCGACAAAAAAGCACCCAGATATGACTTCTGCGTGATCACAAATCCGAAGTGTACGTTTTAATATTCTATATTTAAGGTTCCGACTTTGATCGACTCTATAGTCACTCGTCCTGCAGGATACGCACACATGACCCTGGCACTTACATCTCCACCTACTCGCCCCGGGATGCGCCCCACCTACGTCATGTTCAGGTTAGTGCGTCCTTACTTTTTTAAATTAGGGTTGATTGTTCTTTATATTTGTCATTAATTCCCATACTTAGTTCTATAGTCATTCTGTGATATTTTTTATTTTTACGCTATAGTTAATCGCAGTAACTCTTTCTTCCAGATCGCTTACGAAATAGTAACCTGCTATGTAGAAGACGGGTCCAAAATGGAATTGCTAGGTGGCTGGGACGCCGGCAACAAAAGTGGCAATCAATTGCTCCACGGTAAATTACTTATTATTTCAAACTGTTCATATATTTATGTCACTATTTGCGTATATAAATTCTCTGCATAATATTTTTATAATATTTTTCGTACTATTATTAAACAATGTCTCAACGTTATAGCTCACCCTATCCTCTTTTGCGATTTTTCGTAACATTTTAGCGTCCACAATTTACTCATGGGTGTCATTGCTATGTTCAACTACTAATTTGTCATATTAAAACAATTTGTCAATCCATGGTGAATTACTTATTATTTTAACCTACTCACATATTTATTATGTGCCATTTATATATATACATTCATTGCATAACATTTTGTAATATCAATTAGATGTTTCAGCGTAGTAGCTTATCCTACTCCAATTTTCAACATTTTCCCACCATATTTTATTATCCGCCTTTTACTCATGGGTGTCATTGAAAGGTTCAACTACTCATTTGTCACATTAATAGTCTTCCATATTCAGACTAAATTACTTAAGGTCTGGGTGAAACCGATGGTCGCTGCACTGTAATTAACAGTCGTATATATCCCCGTAAAGAATGTTTTCAAACCAGCAAGCAAAGTGCCGACAGCCTAGAACGCCCCTTCGAGAACTCATTACTAATCCGCACCAAATGTGACGGCGATTGTTACAATCCCGTTCACGTAATACAAGATTTATAATTCTGCTTTTATTATACTACATTAAGTTCAAAGTCGACCGACTCCCCTCACCTCAAATCTCAACCTTATTTCACGTACTTTCACTACATTCAAGCATTTCCAAGTTACAACCAGCTCGACGTGGGTTCTTACGAATCCACTGTATTTTTCGTTTTTTTAATGTATCTACGCCACCGCATCCAATAAACTTATTCGGAAATAAAGCAACGTATTATTATTGCATCGAGGAGATTGAAATCATATCAGTATACTCAGTATACCATTTTTATTATGAGTTATTTCAAAGTCTCCATACAAGGTCAACCGGGCTCTTGAGGTCAAAGTTAATATATCGATTCCTCGAAATATAGTTACCCTCTTGTTCCGCCTCCCCGTGTGATCAAATTCCCGAAAATATCCACTGCGGTAAGACTCACAGACTATTCGGTGGCCTCATCTCAATCTTGAACTTGTTACTCATCCTACCGATTTTAGCTCATTAAACCCGCGATTATCAATATTACTGTTATTGTTGAGAAACTTGATTAAGAGAGCCTAACTGTAGAGAAACTTGATTATGGCCAAGCTTACAACCCCCGACACTTATCCTAAACTAACCCACTAAGGTCAACCTCGAATTTATGTGCACACTTCGCCCATTATGAGTTTAGTATTATCTCCCATTGAGATCCAAATTATAATATATTGCCATGAGATGGTCCGTATGATATTTTACCATTAACCCGTAAATTCATATCTGGGCCTAATTATCGCCCTTTTTTTGAAACCAACCCGTTTTTCGCCCGTTTTCAGACTTTACGTTTTGCGTGTTTTTATCCTCATTTTTGAGTTAAAACACTACCTCCTAACTAGGAAATTTTGGCCTATTATTAAAGACATTAAGCCTATTTCCAGATTCTTCTCGAATCATTTTATAACCCAGCCTCCGATTCGCCACCGCACACCCTCAGCTCATCCCATTGGCCGATATGAGTCGCCCTCCCATTCATATTCGACTTTCAGTAACTAAATTGTCTCATTAAGACATATTGTCATGAATAAATTGAAGCTCTATCGCAAAATTGTAAAACGATTGAACACCCCAATGTCCAGAATAGACGAAATGCCAGAGACAAACGCTGAGCCCGAACCACAGAGAAACCTAACTTCTAGCACTGAACCGTCGTCGAGCGAGAGCCAGGTTATTGTCGCAACCACAGCCATAGAACCTGTTTTGTTTGGTTTGCTGCGTAAGAGAACCCTACG
The DNA here is from genome assembly GCA_004367975.1 of Mesochordaeus erythrocephalus. NCBI lineage: Eukaryota > Metazoa > Chordata > Appendicularia > Copelata > Oikopleuridae > Mesochordaeus > Mesochordaeus erythrocephalus. The sequence goes on from SCLF01364464.1 coordinate 2,880, forward strand.
TGCCGTATCTGAAACCGTTCCACTACGAGAGTTACGAACCACCGACGTAAATCGCACGTAAGTATATGTGATTGTGCCTACCGGTTGCGAGTTAAACGATCCATTCTCCCTGACATTTTCCATTTTTACACATTTGTCTCTGGCATTCGCAACGAACCACGGGAGCACACCCAAAAAAAAAGTAGCTACGTCATAGCGATGGGAAGCCCGAGTGCTAACTCTTCATTTAAGGATTATAATGATTTAGATGGTTTTATAAAACGGTATACATTTCAGGTTTTTGTAGTTTTTTTAATTTTAATAAAAACAACTGTTTAGCCCAAGATATATTTATAATTAGCATCAGAGTTTATTTGCGTGCCCGAATATGTAAGAAATATATTCCTTCATTTAATGATTATTCATTTTTAATAAATTATATTTTTCATATTTTCATTTTTAATCGAAGGGAGACACCTCCCAACCACCAAGTCCGTGAATGGAAGGTGAGCAGTACTTTTTTACCCAATTTATTTCTTATTTTATCGTTTTGATCTTAGAGTACTTAAGCCACTTCCGCCTCCATATTTTTTGAATTATAATTTCCAGTACATACGTCATAGCGATGGGAGAATAGAACGCTTATCAGGAAACTACTTGACCCCTCTAATACCGCAGGAAAGTAATTATTTAATTATACAGCTCGAACGCCCAACTAAGAAATTTGATACTCGGTGCCAAATACGAAGCAAGTTCCAGAATACACGCCTGGTCCCGAATGTTAACCCAAATGCACCGAACTTCACATCCACTTGTCCGTGTAATGGTGGGTGCGATCATATCTATTACATCCATCCTAACCTACCCATTATTCACTAATAGTCTCCAAAATATCTATAGACATTTTTAATTTATAATCTTACTGGTATTTAAATATTATTTTGGTCTTTTAGTTGGATTATGACATAATAGAACTGAAATGCCACCGCAAAACATCGAGAACGTATCCATCCCCTTTTATATTATTCAAGTTTCATTTAGACTATTTTTGTAACTATCCATTATGTTATTTTACTTCTAATTGTTCTTAAGTTCAACTATGCGGTCAGGACATACTGAAGTAAATATATGTTACGACCCGTAGAATTGCCCAAGTAAATTCCGCAGTATCCAGTCAAGTATTTATGAAACTATTTTTTGCTGTAAGTCTTAACCGGTTATATTCTTGTCAGCCATTTATCGATCATATCTCCTGCTGCTCCGGGCCTGGAGTCAAAAAAAAACACCAAACAGATCAGAACACTTAGCCCATGGGGCGGATAGTCCAAAACATTTTTTCTTCATTTAAATATATTTACTGAACTATATGGAAGAAAGTAGAGCCATCTGAACCCCAATAGACACACGAATTCTACTATCAATATTTTGCATTTTTCAGCTAATTCTAGCTCTTGCGTCCGTTCATATTATCCCGGTTTTGACTTATCTAGTTAATATGTAAAGTGTTATTATCTATTGACCAAAGACTAATCCCCAAGTATAAATATTCGATGATTTAAACGGTTTCGAATCCACCGATACTTCGGCCATTTTCTTTTTTGCAGAACACCACATGCGCCCAACGCCGACCAACCCGACTGGGTACCACTCGCCAAATTTTTGACGCCACGCACCCCTCTTCGAGCTAGCCCGAAAAACGCCCAAATGTCCATTTACCTCACTAGTATGAAACCAAACCCAGAGCCGCAATATGATCGCATCTCAAAGTGCATCGCCACCGCCACCCGTCTGACTCGTCAGTTGAGCGGCAGCGACCACACCGTACTTCAAACCAGACGACATTTCACCTCCTACCGCGTGAACAAGGCCGTAGCCTGTTGCAAATTAGGGTTGCTCAACCTGATACATTGGCTGGAAAAACATGATAATTTCGACGGATTTGATAATGCAGACCTGAGCAAGTTATGGGGAATATCACAAGATTACATTCCCAACAGCAAAGCCGATATAGTTCAAACTTTGTCCGACATATGCCAACTCTACTGCATAGACTGGTCACTCCTAGATGAGGGCAGACCCGGCTCCGCAGACCTACGAGCGCAATTGCTCCTCCGCAGTCATGTGGACGATCTCCCCCTCTCAACTCTGTCCATGTTTCTGGGTATCAGGTAAATTCCAGTTTTTGAAATGTCTCTAAATTTTTCTATATATATGGGACCCTAACTCGTGGTACATATTTAGCCCCATAGTCACGTTTCACAATCCACGGCTACGATATTCGCAGTCTCTATATTAAAACAAGTCCATTAACGTATCTCAATTGTGCGAGAACAATGTGCCCACCAAATTACCCATTCATTAATATATCATTTATCACCCGGCAAGCTTGTAGAAACACCTATTTAAATTTCCTATTCTTATAACCCAATATATTTCAATTCTCATATATATCACCTCACTCCTTTCAACTTTCACTATGAGTCTTTCAGACCTCCGTAACAACCTATTCAATCAAAAACCGCACCTTTTACCTTAGCCCCTAAAGTTTCAATTCCCCAGTCACATCTGCTTTGTTATTATATTACTTATTTTTCATTATATTTACTAATTCCGCCATTTTTATCGTCGTCCCCTTTTCAAGCCAAAAACATTAGGTTACATAATCGTATCATTTTAGTCTTCCAGAAAGGGTACGTATAACCCCCAGAGGCTTAAAGGCCGAACTCAACCTTTACATTCCTGGTCCGGTTGTTACCCAATTAACAGAGGGAGAGGCAACTGAGTACGACCTCATAGCCGAAATGGCTGAGCAGCCACTGGAATCGCGTTATCAATGGTTGGAACGTCTGTTCGAAAACCCCCACCGAGTAGCGTGGCATGCCGCCTTTTTCAATCAAACCGATTGTGTCAAAGGTCAAGGTGTACATTGCAACTGTCCTCTTTGTGTCGACGCACTCCAGACCATGGACCTAGGAAACATCCATGCACCTACAGATTGGACCCTACCCGTTGTAACACAGTTTCTGTATGAAATTTTACACGGTAAATTATTTGTTTGCCTCAGCACTACTCTTGCTTCATATTTTATATTACTATTTTTATATACTACTTATCACCTTTTATCATTTACATATTAAAAACCTATTCACCACCTTAATTATCGAATTATAGCCCGTAGATTATTTGATGAACCGATCTTCATGGATTTTCCGGTGAATATACCCCTACTAATATTATACCAGATTAAATATATTTACCCTAGCTTCAGACTGGAAGTATCCATTGAAGTGTACCTTAAAAACCATAAATACCAACGACTGAAATAAAGGATTCATTATTCTGTGAATTAAGAACAGCGACCGATATATCGGCAACATTATATATAGCCAACATTTTTCAGTTTTAAATATTAACTACAGACTCGCATTAGCAACCGCCAACTTTTCTGCTTTTATATACGAATTTTATTGTCCTTATCATCCCAATTTTCATTTATAAATGTTCCAGAACCGTAGACCCAATTAATTGGTCCCATGTTTACCAATTTTACCATTTTTTATTTCATCCCCCGTTAATATTTAATACGTAGTATTTCAATTTACTACTTTGCATTTCAGACGGGGAGGTGTTGGGAGACATTTTCTATTTCATGGGTAAGCAGATATCCCGTAAAAACGGAGTATTTCTCAACCTCCAAGTATGCAAACCGTCCGACTACCAGTTTCGCAATCAGAACCGCAGCACCTCCATACAGTTGCAATCAGTATTATCACTCTTTATGGAATCAGTAGGGGGTCTAAAGGGGCGATACGCCCTCAACCTGGACGCCCTTTATCCTTGGGCCCTCCAGGTCTTGACTGGCATCCGATCCTTTCTTTTAACAGAGAAATGGCGTTCTGTAGTCGATGTATGGGATGATACTCTCGCTCGTACTACCAACTCCGAAACCTCAATCGGGGCCTCAAGCATACTGTTCCTAAAGACCCGTGCAAGTCTGGTAGAGGAGCTTCACAGCAGGAAAATTAATCTATTATTTTTCTCTTACATAAAAAAATAGGTAATCCTCGGTAGTACCTTCATTTTAAATCGGTAAAAATACCGAACCACGCCAATTATCCTAAATCATATATGTCTACATGTATTCGTAATTTCCTTCCATTTTTAATTAGGGATATATTTTGCAACCACAAAAAGCGCGTCAATGACTCACATATCGAGAACTACGTCTTTTTTAACTAAATTAATTCGCTAAAAGAATCAACGAAACCTCCCACTTTCGCACTGTATGTAAGCAGCTCAGCACCGACATAACCCCCGTTCACTGCTGTTTTTCTCCCAGCTGCAGTGTAAATAAAATCATATTGCAGTTTGTAATGAACGGAGTTCGATATCTACGCCACCTTACTCATCACACCGATGGTCAAGGCTCCAATGTTCCGTCCTTTCTCGCTGCCTTGTCTCATCCCCTCAATCAGCAACAAAAAATCTTGGACATGTACTGTAGCCGTCCCCTCAACCGAAGTTACTGCGTATTGCGTGAGTACAAATATATAGTTCAAGACTACGGGATCAACATCATTCCAGTCAGTATTTTGTAAACCAACATTTACCTCCATGTCATTTTAGCTTATTGCGCATATTTAAACATTTGTAATGGCCAACTTACTTGACCCTCATGAGACCCTCATGGTTCAAACTTTACGGTTCAGCATATTTCATCCGCAAATATACTCAGACTTAAACATCTTCAAACACACAAGTGTAATTATACATTAACACATCAAATAATACGTATTATCACGTATATTTTCCTTCTAATTAGTACCTTTTTCATTCTTCAAATCCCTTTTTGGTAAATAGATGTTAATGTTACCTTACATTCCGCTTATTAAGGACCCGTTCTATGCAACTTAACTACATATTGCTACTTCTAGCTTCATGCTGCTATTTTCTTGTCTATTTTTCATTGATTTTTTGTATTTGTATTCTAAAAATATTTAGAATACCGTTTTTGGCTCTTTTTAGTCATTTTCAGCCAGTATATTCACCGTCAATACACATGCGGTACTTTACAGCAGCAATGAAGCCAAAAACTACTTTTTCTTGCATAAAGGCACAACATACATAACAGCGGGCAAACCTAAAGGACCAACACTCGTGCTGCCAACCCTAGCATAAACTATCTCGCCGACTACCTATACTCGCCAATGCAAAATACTCATATTATATCAATTCTCCGCTGACTACTTTATATGCTACTGTCTTCATCTGCATATATCTTTACTAAATACAGTTAATTCTCATTTATATTGTTCAATTTTTGAATTACCGTAAAGCGTAACGCACCAGTCGTAGTGAGTCTTTCAAAATTATGCCTTTTCAAAATATGACTTTACCGCGAGCTTCCGACACACGCCGAATAGACCCCTCACAATCAGCTCGACTCCACATATGGAACAGTATGGACAGTCCTCAAATACAGCATTCATTACAGCAGTTACTACAGACACCTACAGACACCACATACACAACCACCGATATTTCATACGATTTACTCATTCCAGATTCAGGTACTTCCCTTTCTCGTTAAATATTTACACGTCATTTTGTGATATTCCATTTATTATTAGCTTTATCAGTAGGATTAGTATTTTTGTACTTCAAGTACAATAGATTGAGATCCATCAGGTTATACAGTTAAATGTTTACAAAACGTTAATTGTTAGCCGACTTATCAGCAGGGTTAGTATTTTTAATACATTGAGTCAGTAAATTAGTCAGTAGGGTTAGTATTTTTACACTAAGTCAGTAAACTAGCAATAGTCAGTTGGGTTAGTATTTTCAATACATTGAGTCAGTAAATCAAAAAATAATCAGATTATAATGTTCATTCATCCATATGTTTCCGGACAGTAGCGTAAACAGAGTTAGCAGAATTAAACAGAGCTAGCTATAACATGTACCCGAAACGACCAAATCAGCATAACTGAAATTCTTTGGCCGAAATGAATCATTCTTACAAATTATCACTTAGCACCTACAGTACCAATTCCAAATAAACATCTACAGACGTTAACTTCGCCCCGTCTGCCAATAAGTTCTTATATGCCGTCTATCAATATGTAGTTTTTACTCAATAAGTTTGATCCATTTACAGTTACTTGCTTATATACTAAGGTTTCAAAGAAGCGTAATTGTTTTCAAACTTATCACACCCCAGATTGGTTAATCGCTCCTTATTTTTCAGTTTATTTAGTTCATCCACTTTTTTCAACTTATTTAGCTGCTAAAGTTCTGTTTACTAATGTTTAGGCAATTTTTGATTTCAACTTACTGACCCATTCTGTCATTTTCAGGTAGCATATATATTTTTTACTCGATTATGTCCTCATTAGCATATTTATACATACATTTATTTATAAAATCCTCGGAATAAAAAGGGCTCATATCTACCATAACTCTTAATTTTATTTCATTTATTTTTATTAGATCATTCGTGCTAATTTCCGAGTTTAGCATGCCAATTATATTATCCGCGGTCACGTCGTACTGCGAACTAGACATAATCAGACGGTTTCTACATATCGAGCATTTGCCAACTCCTGACTCGATCCTATGAAAGCACATTGTCCTAAAATGCAGTGATACCTCCAGATCGAAACCAATTGTTCCAATCATCTCCCTAATATATATTGGAAGTGCGTTAAACCACTTTGCGTGGCAATACGGAAAACTTTTATAACTATTGTTTGGAAACTTTAGTTCTGGGTCCTTAGGGTGCATATATGGTATTCGTTTGCCTAGGGCTAATTGTTGTTTAAATTTTAACTGACCAGAATCAACCCTATCATTAAACCACGATTTGTCGCTATATTGTATACATTTTTTGATTGCAATATAAAGTTCTTTAGGCCCTTTATTTCTAAGAATTCTGTTTAAAGTACTTAGTGCTAATTTTTTATGGGTCAAATGAATTGGGGACCAGTCAGCAATGCGCAACATTTCATTTTGACTTATTTCAGAAAACTTATTAACTTGTATATCCAGTATACAACGCATTTGGTCATTTAATAACTTTTGCATTTTAGAATAGTTCTTAATTGTCCATGAGGGCTGAATTCCAAGACCTGAGGCATACATACCCGAGGAGCTGGCAAATGCTATTCGAATTAATTGGCGTTTCGTTCCCATATTTTTAAGGTTTTTTATGAGAAATATCTGACTTCTAACCTTATTAAGAGTATATTCAAACTGGGGCGTAAAATTGAAGTCCTCGTCGAACCTCAAGCCCAACACGTTCAGACTACTAACAGTATTTAAATCACCCAGTACCGTTTCAGCTTTGTCTGGCAATAAATGTCTAATGGATTTACATCCGAATTTCATAATTTCAGTTTTTTGACTATTAATTAAAAAACCGCAATTAGACATGAATTGCCTAGACTCACTCAGAATATTATTTAGCTGATTTTTTATTTTAGCAGGGTCAGTGTTCCACGTGGCTACCAGACTGTCGTCTGCGTAGCACTGCGCAACACTGCCCTGTTTATCATTAATGTCAAGTCCACCAACGACCTTTTTTATAAAGCCGTTGATGCACAAATTAAACAGAATGGGGCTAGTTGGTTCCCCTTGCATACAGCCACGCGGGGGAATATTAAAAAGCTCAGACTTAATACCCTTCGAGACCAAAAAACCACGCCGAGGGCGAAGGAGGCTTTCAAAAAACATCATTGCCTGAGGTTGCACTAATTTTTTTAATATTTTTCTAATTAGATCATAATTTATGCACAAAAATGCACTTGACAAATCCAAGCATATAATATATCCTATGGCCTTTTTGTTAATTCTAGATAGCTTCATAATTAAGTTCGCAACTGCAAGGTCGCACCCCGAAAAGCGCCTGAAGCCAAATTGGCAGTCATCGAATATCCTATTTTTCTCACAGAAGTTTTGCAAGCTACAAGCCACTATTTTTCCGAGCAGTTGTTGTTCGGCGCGCCCTATACTCAGAAATCTTCTATTTTTTATCAGGTTAGGGTTGCCTTTTTTTTGAATTGCCACAAATTTAGTTATTAAAAATTTGTCATCGAAAACCCCCATTAACAAATATTGTTCCACTGCCTGAAAAATGAGCTTTTTATAGCATATTGGCAATGCATCTAGAGTTTCCCCGTTAAGATTAGAGTCTAAACCCCTCGTAGTTGGTCTAAGCGTGCTTAAACACTGCTGAAATGACCGACAAAAAGCAGTATGTCTATTCCAGCTCGCCATATCCTTTTCAAAGGAGAATTTATCCACTTCAGCTATGTTAGGTATGCCCTCACTAACGTCATATGTCGGAATCAATCCATATGTGTGCTCAATTATCGCCACATATACCCTTACAAACTCCTGTGCCAATTCACTAGCCGAAAATGATTCTTCACAGCCGCTGTTCACCCTATTTTTAGGGTTAATTTTTTTGTTTAATTTATATAAATCTAACTGGCTGAAGTACGTAAAAAGTTTGTTCGATTTATGTTTTTGCCGCCTATCTGCCGCGAGACTACGTTTAGCCAAAGCTGTGATCTCAATTAACGCAATTGACACTTTGTTAATAATATTTGGATTATCACATTGACACAGGATTCTGTCCAGGCAATGCAGAATATTTGTTAACTGTTTGCTCCTAGTTGAAACACATCTGAATGAACTATGGATCGCTGTCTCCGTCGCCACAACTGGTTGAACCAATCCCACGAGGTTATGCAAAAATTCAAATAAATATGTAGCCCCTCTTACTGCCTCAAATTTCACCAAATCACCGTTAACGGGAATGCCAGATTTCACATCCAACACTCCAGTCAGACCAACAGAATCACGCCTCACCAGCCCACGGATCACTCCAAAGAGATGTTCGTACATGGTAAGAGCCAAATGACGATACATAGTTCTATTAAGTTTTGGTCTTTTATCTACTCTAAGAATACCAATAATGCCTGATATTGTGTGTTTTAATTGTATCTGTATTAGGTCGTGTCCATCGTTATGGATAATTTCACGCCCAGAAAAATGTGTGGAGGTGCATTCCATATTTTTAGTAAAAACTAAATCAATCGTAGTATTGGACATTTTATTCCCTCTTACTTTTTTGTGAAAGGTAGGCTGTTTAATTTGATTTGAATAGTCACCCAACTGACCCCTAAGTTCAGGTATAAATGTTCTTTCATATGGCGATCGCGCAGATTTGATATTACCATTAATATCACCCGCCAAAATGGCGGGAACTTTTTTCTGCAGACAAATTGCCCTATCAAAGAATTGTAAAAATGTATCGTAGCCGCCCAGAGCCCCCCATTTGTTAGAATCCCGTATCGGACGGTAGAATGCGCATAGATTAATGCTGCATTTCTCATTTTTGAAAAAAGCCATTGTGAATGGGGGTCCTATATCAATTTGCTTAATATAATCTCGATACGATGTTTTAAACAATATCATCGAGTATACCATTTTCTTTCCTGCCAGATCAACAGGGTCATGGCACATATAATTGTAATTCAGCGGGATAACCTTATTATCCGTAAGCTCATAATTGTCAGTGTCTAACTCGACTAACAAAAACGCAATTACCTCTGGGAACGTTTCCACCAAACGTATAAGTTTCGGTTGAATTGGGCGATTTATATTTGTGTATAGGATTTTTATTTGTGTTTTATTTTGCTTAACTTCAAATTTATAATTAGATTTAGCCCGCGGAATTTTTATTTTAAGTCCATTAATCAGTAAATTGGCCTCATTCAGGGACGGCAACGTGGGTGATTGAAACAGCGCGCGATTAGTATATTTAAATTCCAGATTAGCCATTACCGGTAATGGTGCCAGCATCTCCTCGTTTATTGGCAACTGATCAAAAAATTCAGTGTCAAGGCTGTAGTTCTTAAAAAAAGGGAAATCATCTAGCCTAGATTTGCCAAAATATATCGATCTGGGATCGAACTCGATAATCAAATCCGCCGCTTCGTCCCCTCCTGACACCACTTTACATGAAGTTTTACTACTATTGGGCGAAATCACTTGTTCTTCATAGTCATTAAATGCCACTCGATTATCAATTTCCTCCGGCCTATCAGCAGACAGTACGTTCATTCTAAGATTTTCGCATATTTGTAAATCAACCTCATCGTATACGAGATCTGCGTTTGATGTTACCACTGGCGGTTGTGCCACAATACCCGCCAAGATTTCCTTTAACATCACTTTAATGGATTCAAATGAGTTTGAGAATACATTATAACATAATTTGACTGCTAACTTATCCATAATTATTTCTATGTGTTCGTACATGTCCTTGCTGATAGGGGGACAGAATATTGAAATACTACAAATATCCTTAATAATTTTTTCCACGAAAGATTTTTGCATCAGATTCAGTCGCAAACTAATTAGTTTTTCGATTAGGTAAAGTGCTTCATCCATGTTGCCACTCGTCTCGTTTGGGGATATACAATCCATTAGACTCCTGAGCGTAAAAATTAGCCATTTATTGTAAATTGTACACCACCCAAACCAACGCATTCTGTAGGATTTTTTGGTCAATTTCATACGTTTTTGTCCAAATTTCGTGTTATCGTATATGAACCCTATATCCCCCCTTTTCCATGAAAAAGTTTCGATTATTAGGGCGTCTATTTTTTTCTGACTGTCTACAGTAATGATTTCTCCAACCTTGAATGTAACCCCATCAATACGTGCCGATTCGAACAAGGCCCAGAACAGATTTTCATTTATGCTTAATTTATCCTCTAAAACACTGTTTTTTAATTTTTTAATATTATTCTTTTTTGTCTTATTGGATTTACCCGTTTTAACCCCCTTAGTCGGTATATTTCTATATCGTCTTCTATTATATAAGTCGCTCGTTTTAGAGTTTAATTCATTTAATTTAAGTTTTGGGAACTCCGATGCCTTAAAAGCCATCGGATTATCCCCATCGTCAAACAGTTCCGGCGACGGAAACGAAAACACCTCCCCCGCGCGGACCATATCACCAGCCACATCAACATGTATCAGTCTCATGTCAGGTATTTCATTTACCTTAATTATATCCTCTGGTTCATTCATAAGTGCCTTTCTGAATATATTTGGCGTCCCGGACTTATTAGCCTTCTTAACCAAGGGGGTATGGAAGACAAATTCACCACCACCGGAGTGTCCGTCATCTCCCCCACCCCCCAAAAAATTGTAACATTCATGCACATTCGCATCGGACCTAACACGACCATCGGCGGTTAAGGAGCTGATATTTATGGCGTCGAGAAAATTAGATTCGCTTCCCAAACTAATTAATTTTTTGTTATACTCGTATGGTTCATCCGGGGTACTGGCAGCTCTTTCGTAAAGGCTAACCTGTTTATTACCGCTACCTCCCAAATCACTGGATATTTTTCTAAATCGATCTTTTCCCGTGTTAACGGCGTTTCGTGCCCGCGCAAACATATTGCATTTTTTGGCCAGATTTTTGAACGTGTTGTTTTTTTCATCAAATATTGGTTGAGCCGTACTTTTCCGATCAAAAATACTTCTTTCTTTAAATTTAAAATTATCGTTCCACTCCGGTTCGTTCCAGTTACTGTCATTCCCTGAGATTGGTTTATCATTTTGATGAGTATTCTTGTTACACTGAAATTCCTCCAGGTTAGCCACTGCATTAGCAACATCCGTTGTAGTCGTTTTTTGTCCCAATGTGCTCAACATTAAACTGTCAAATTCCGCATCCTTTTTGAAAATATAATTTCCCATTAGTGAAATTTGTGACTGCGACACCAAATGTGCTAATCGAGACTCTTCGTGTCTATATTCATTTTCTGCGTCCTTGGTCTGATTGTATAGATGCATACTGAGCAGAATATTACCAAATTTTTTAAACGTTTGCGTAACCGTCTGATCGATGTCGTTCAGTAACAACAGCACATCCAAACTTGACTTGCCTGCGCACCTCGTCCACAAAAACGCCTTCTTAGCTTCCGCCAGCGTCTGCGGCCGTATGGTGCGTATGGCGGTCATCGGATTCTTTTCCGCTTCAATTTCCGCCAAATGTAATATATGATCATTTTCATTACTTTTGAACCATAATAATGGTTGCATCAGTTGGCTAAATCGACCTTGTATATGGGCCATTCGATCTGGAGTCGCTAGCACCGCCTTGCCTATACAGTATGCCGTTCGCTCAGACCACGTAATGTGTCGCAGTTTTATTTTATATTGTGGATTTGCATTTTTTTTCGCAATTTCCTCATTCCATTTCACGTCGTGCTGATCTTGTTTTTTCCGCATATCAGTATAATTTGGAATGTTTGAAAATATCACTGGCTTACCCATGCGGTTTAGCAACAAAATTCTTTTACTTTTGTATGCTTCCATGAAAACATCCCATACCACACCCGTCGGCTGCATCCACGCATTGTCCGCCAAGAACGAGTGTAAGCAACCATTTTGGTGGCCTGGCATCCAGTATATTTTTACAGATCCGTATCTCCTGCCGGATTCTCTCCTCTCACGTTGAATCAGACCAAACGAGTGATTTCTAATTTCTCGCATTTTATTGCGATCATCAGTAATGAGTTTGCATGCGTCATATTGGTTTTTATGACGGATAAGCACTTTATTAAACGTTTCATATTCATACGTTGACAATGTATATTCATGAAAATATCCATTCGTGCTTGTATACATAGCACCCAACCAGATAGACTGGCCCAGAGTGAACCAGAGTGAATACGGCACTAGATTTTCATGTAGAAAATAAGCGACCGTAAGCACATGTTTCAAATGCTTGAAAACTACCCGGACTGGCGAACCATCTTGTTTCCAAAAGTCCGGTTTATTACCACTTGTAATTTTCACGTCTTTATTTAAGATATTGTAAACTTCCAGTTTTCTGCGAACCTCACTTTCTGTGTTGCCAACTGAAAAATCCATTATCAAGAATTCAGATGTTCTGTCAACTTTATCACCCTGCTGTAGAGTTTCCGTAAGTATGTTGTGTTGACTTGTCCACGGGGCTTGTGGGTTTTCATTAATCAATACGTGATAATCGTGTAATTTTAGTTCAGCACCAATATTCCCAGTTTTAGGATCGTTTACGTTAGCCCTGTG
>SCLF01365569.1:0-15991 GCA_004367975.1 Mesochordaeus erythrocephalus
AATAGCCACTGACCCACTTTTAGAATATATATGGTCTATTTGAGTATTCCCACCCTCCCATGTAAATTTATTAGAATAATGATAACCATTACTGTTATATAACTTTTCGGAATCATTTTAATCTAATTAAAATCGAAACTACTATATCAAACTATTTTCAATTACTACAATTATAGAATAACCTCTATTGGTAATATATGATTAGATTGCCTGGCCGCTCGAAACTGTCAACTTTCTGCTTACAGCTACCAAGCTAGCGGTATCCATGACCAACCTCCAAGGTGGTCATTTCTCCCTCGGTTGGTCGAGAGGTGATAAAAGGCAAAGATTCATCACTCAGTTTTGAATTTGTAACGCCCTTCTAAATATTTGAGGCCCTAATGGCTGTCGTGAAGTCAAATCCAAAATGCCGTTATGGTACTTAAATGAAAGGATTTTTCTTCTCCAGTATTGAATGTTTAAGGCTACGAGTTTTGCATACTCTACTTGGCCGGTCTCAATCTGAAGCAATCTACGGTTTCCAGCCTAGATCAAACATATATTTTTTGTACTTTTCAGTTCATAATAAACAAGAAAGTTCAAGAATGTATTTTTTTATTGTTTTTGAGTCAAACTCAAAATAATTTTAGTTCATCGATCTCATCTAGTTCCAATTCATCAAGCAGAGTTAGGAACCCACTGGTGAATCGATCTTCAGGATCGTCGTCTGGGATGATCTCGGAGTCGTCTTCGGTTAATCCAAGCAGGGGGGTGCTAAATCCTGGTTGGCCGAAATGCCAACGCGGTTCTTTGGTGCCTTTTGCGAAGTGATAGCCCTTTATAAACCCACTGGCGCGAGCTAGAGCAATTGGGTTGATATCTTCCTGAAGTCCGGAAAAAGTTGCTATATACGGCCATAGGGAGTATATATCCCAGTAGGGGCAGCGATCAATATAAGGGCCCATCCTATCACACACCATTTGGAGCACGGCTAGAATAGAAGGGATTAAGGGCCTAATCTCGTTCGAAAAGCAAACGCTAGTGGTAATAAAGGAACCTACCCTCAGGGCTACCGAGAGTCCGTTGCAAAAATTCCCATTCGCCCTCATGTGAGCCGCGGGCTCGCGCTGGAATTTCGGATCGATAACCAGAAGTGCGATTAGCGCCGCGGGACGAATGTCCCCCTCTTCCACCTCTCTCATTCCGGGATACTCGGCTACGATGTGACATTCTTAACTCAAAAGAGTTATATCATGAAAACGGATAAAAGAGTTAGTATATTGCCTTGGGCGGAAAATGTAAAAGGGAGAAGAGTAACATTTCTATGGTCTGGTAGTTTATTCCTACTAAGAAAGATCAGGCGGAGAAAGGGTTTCTTTAATCGATTCGAGTGTCATCGACGCAACGTGCATGATTGGCAGCCTTTCTAGCAAGATATGCCCAATGGCCTAATTTTCCGCGAATTGCACCGATATTGATCCGCATCCGTCTTCGCCCAAAGCGGAGATAGCACGCGATCCAGCTGTCACTGGCAACACTCCCATCTATCTTTAATGAACGAGCAGCAGTTGATATCTTTTCAACGGGTATTAAAGGGGTAGAGAAGATGCCAAGGCAAACTATGGATATGGGCTAGTTATAGGATATGTAAAGTCTAGTTAATAACTAACTTATGAACTCCAGGACTTGCCCGATTTTCCATCCAGAAAAGTCGATGAAATGGTCAGTGATGTTCTTTGATTTTTCGGAGAGACTGCCAGGCACTAGTCGACTAGACATCTTCTCACGGCTGAAACTTTCCGTGCGCGAGTAAAAGCAAAATTTGGCTTGTTCTTTACCCACGCAGTGGTATATAATACGCTTAAAAATGGGTGAGCCTCTCAAGGAACGAACCACTTGACTATTTAAATAACTCACGCGCATAACCCTCTCTAGTGTGCCCTTGCCACGTCGGCCGAACTGTAACCGGATTATCGGTTCGCTGGCGCATAATTTGGAGAATGAGCACAATGTGTCGGCTGGATGGAGAGGATTATAATAAAGGATGAGTTAGATTTTTACTTACTAAATTTGAAGATTGGCAAGTCTGATGGTACGACGTACCCATATCGGATAAACGCCCTGCGACCTTTATTTGCTTGTGACATTGAACGGTCAGGTAGAATGGCCATCACTTCCATGGCGAGTGCCTAAATTAACGTTATCGGGCTATGAAAGAGGTAATAGGATATTTGGAGAAATAACTTTCTCTGAACTCTTAGTGGCATTATCCGCCCCTTATTATTAAGCCTTAGTATTACGCCAAGTCGGTGGGTCTAATACCAACCAAATTCTTTTGGTGGTAAAACCTTATGCCATTTAGTGTTTGTCTATAAAAACGGAACGGATGCATAATTACGGCTAAGTTGACAAAAGTCCTAAATTAAAATGGTCACAGATTGCGCACAAATGCGGCAGGCAGTGGCGTTAGGTCGAGCCTAATTGTATCGGACTTAGTTGGACAGTTTGGTGTTCAAGGTATGACCTGCAATACTTGAATGTCTCGAGTTTTTACCTCACTGACCGCGTGAGGCCCCAGCAGTTACATGCTGTAGATCGCCTCTACAGACCACATTTGTCTTTCATTAAGATCTCCCTGTGATCTTTGCAATAAAATTTTGCATTAAAACAATAAGCGTTTCGGAATCAGAAAATTTTATCAAAATCCGAAAATCTTCTCGATCTTAGATTTTACGCGTCCACTTCAGATTTTCCCCAGCTTACCTGACCCTCCAATTGTACTTAGGAAAGGCTTCCTTGCAATAGGGTCAAAAAATTTTGGTATAAAAAGGCTTGGATTAGGAATCGGTGAAGTCACGTGCGCCTTGATAATGTGAACTAAAAGATCTATTCGAAAAATTTCTTTCTTAATTTAACGCGGATAGGGGTGGTCTCTCAATGGGCGACATAATCGTTGCGAGGAGCCAGCAACGTCAGTAACGAGGCAAGGGAATTAAAGTGTCTGATAAGTTCTCGGCGGGATAGATTTGTTGTTATCTTTAAATCGAAACTTTCTGTAAAGGTTAACGAAATGCATGAACGCAAGAAAAAGAACTATAGACATACCTGTGAGAAAGTCCTCAGCGAGTGGAAGTGTGCATCAAGAAATCTTTCTCCACAACCGCAATCCGTCGATTTGCAATTGATATAATCTGGACACCAAATCTGCCCCTTTAGCTTAGGCCCTTTGCAAAATGTGCGAGCACTATTCTGACGGGAAGCCTGGTGAGAGACCTGACTGCACTCATTGGCCTCATGGATCGCTAGCAACCGGCTTCCGTTAATCCTCGCGCCATACGCGTAATAAAAGTCATAAAAGTGGTTTCTTTTTAGACGAGGAAATTTCGCTTTTCGAGGGGGGGTAACCATCTATATTACATAGAATCATACTCGAAATAGAGAGAGAAAGGGCGAAAATGGCACGGTGGTTGAGATACATACTCGAATGAAATGACTTTATCAAAACTACTATCGAAGTGAGATTAAAGGCCGCGGAAAACGGTCCCTTAACTCTTCTAGTATAATTTTCTTTGGCCAAAAGCGGGCCCTTTATGGCAAAATTTTCCTAGCTAGGTCTCGGATGAAAGAAACCGCCACCTGCAGGATCGCCAACCCATAACCGGGGGGCTTCGTAATAACAGTTAACTTTGTCTGGTATTTCACAAAATCGGGGAGTTCCATCTCCATGCGAAACATCGACTAATACGTAACCGTTTTCCCCGGTTTTGTCCCAGTATTGAACGGAAATATTGTCGCGGGGGGCTCCTAGGAGTAGAATAGAAATATGCTTTCATACTTGACACTGGGTTAGGAGCCTAGAGTACGCAGAGGTTAATTACCGTAAGAGTCGATCGGTCTACGGCTATTCTCAGTAAGAGTAACTCTTCCGCTTACACCCCTAAATCCGGCACCGCGTATGTGCATACAGGACTCGGCACTCATGCTGTCACTGAAAAGGTCAATCACTAAAACCACTAGTTTGAAGTTTTCACCAGGCAATCTCAAATTTTTCACGTTATTTGCGTTCTTTATCTTGCGATTTTGGATGTGAATGATGAAATCAGGTTTTTGAATAAGGTTGAAATGGACTTAATCTAGATTTGTACAATCAGGCCGGCTTTTTCCTGTAATAAGCCTATATTTGCCACACCAAACTGGTAATCATACGGGAAGGAGTTAAAAACGGACGTGGTTAGTCATAGCCTACTAGCCCTATTATATAAAAATATTAAGCGTGGGCGTTAGTGGACCACTGAGGCGAAAAGGCGCCTAACTCCGAGGAGTACTAATTGCCAACCGTCGAAGTTTTTTCGGTGTTTTAGGTGAAAAAGATCCACTAATACGGAAAATTGTTAAGATTGTCGTTAATAATGGTCACCACACGGAGAAAACTCGGTAGCAAAGCAAGATTCGTGGCCGCAAAGAAACATGCAAGCAATTGGCAGCGTTCTATAGATGCCATAACGAAAGCTTCCCTTAACCAGGTGAGGATACTTAACCCTCGCAAGACACCGATTTTTGAAAACCATGAAAATCGACTACTTTAAGCTGGAAATAGCGTTCTTCTTGTCAAGGACGGCCAATAAATGAAATCCAGAAGTCTTTCTTCAAGGCAGGCCTTAATTTGTAAAAGTCATGTCTAAAGTGAAACTGTGGCAATTAGAGCAGAATTCACCTCTAAGGCCAAAAAAGCTAACGATTAAATCACCAGCCTGGAGAATCAAAAAATTTTTTGGACAGTCATGCAAATTGACTTAGTAGTGTTCTACACGCCTAAAATACTTGATTAATTATATAAGATTTAGCACTATGAAAACTGATATTACGAAAAAGAAAAATTAGACGGCTTAATGGGATGGTATCTCAACCGGATACATGTAAATTTTCAGTAAGTCTGCTTTTGGGGAGAAATATATATATTTATATAAATAAAATTGATAAAGCGGGAAAAGATGGAGGACTGGCATTAATTACGGGTATTTTGATAATATCATAATATCGAATTACGAGGCCTATCTTATAGAGCTTATAGTTGAATGAGTCTACCGATATCGGAAAAAGGTTTCCGATGTTCAAGAAAGCGTTTCTGGTTCGAAAAAATCCGAACGAGTAAAAATGTAAATCTGACGTCAGGGTTTTGGTAAACTATGTTTTAGGAGGGCTCCGAATTGCTGTACAATAACCTTATCGCATCTTTTGATATGGCCAAGCAATCGCACCTTGACAACACTTCCTTCGTTACTTCCATGGTAGCGGTTTATGAAGCAGCACTTCACCTAATCAGTTTCAAGGATGAATCAGAACAATTGCTGATTGACTTGGAAACCCGTTGTAGGCGTGCATACCAATTGACTTATGCAAAAGATGTCGACAACAAAATTACGGTGGTCACTGAAAGTGACCCCAATATGTCTATTCCGGATTTAGAAACGGTACAAGACGAACCTTTGGTGAACGCGGTCCCATTAACAATTGAACAAGGGCCATTGCAGTCATCCTCCACCACGGGTGTTGATTCTCAGGCAGGAATATTGCTAGAAGAGGGTGAATTGGCTGAGACTAATCATGTCCCATTAGAGAACATCTCGGTGCATTCATCCCCGATTTCGCACCACTCAGCGCACTCCATTGCGCTGCTGGAGCAGAACATATCGGCGGAGGAGGAGACTACAGCCCTTAAAAATTTTTGTTATGAATTGCCTCCAGAAAAGGCTGCAAGCAATAAGCGAAAGGCTGCGATTCATAAAGTAAAAGCTAAGCTTTATCGAGTGACGAGAGAAGTTTCTGATCTGGACGATGAGCAAGCGAAATTACTTAAAATGCTGATTGCACTTGACAGGAAAGTGGATGATAATGAGCAAGCGAGCAAAGCGGCGGTCCAAGAACAAAAACGCCACTCTGACGCAGATTTTAAAATTGTGCGCGAGTCAATTTTAAAATGCAAAGACAAGTTGAAATCATCCAACACTAACCTTTGGACAATGATTCAGCCACAGCTTATTGCTTACACAGCATTTGGGGAGCCGCGAAATATTTCGTTGATAATCGGGATGTTGCGAACTGGAGCAATGTCAGATCCAGGTTCGGAAACCTCTAAGCGTCTCAACGAGATTGCCGATAAGATAATTAAAGGCCCACCGCAAGGCGAAGTATGGACCCTGAAAACTATGTTGGCTACATTATTTTTCGCCTTTGATGACACATGCCGTCAGACTTTTTCGACTACCATAAAGCAGGCGGAAAAAGACTTGAAGTCTGATCTGTCGAAAATAGTGTACCAACCTTGGTTGTCAGAGTTCGAAGACGAGCTTTCCACCTCGTTTATGATCTTGAAGTCCAAAACGGGGAGAGCTTCTGGTCAGGCATCGGAGAGATTGCTAAGAGAGGAGCCTGTAAATATGCCTTTCAAAAAATTTGCTAAGTCTCGTCAGCGTGAAATTGAACTTCAGCTGAAACCAAAGCCATCTGGGACCAGAGAGAATCTGCGCTCGGATTTAGAGGCTCTGAAGGCTTCGATACAAGGCCTATGAACATATTTAGGTGAGGATTTATCTAAATTGATTAGAAGACGTTTCTGAGCCTAAAGTAAAAAATTTTAGCTCAGATTCGTCAGATTAACGCATTTCGAATTTGAAATCCGAACTTCAGAATGAACCAAGGGCTAGAATGTACAAAGGAGCCGCTTTGCTGTAACATATGCTGAAATTATTGGTTTTTTCGTGAACAACAATAAAGTGAAAATGGATATATATATCTCCTTTCTAAAAATTATTCTAGCATGACTTGCGTGTCAAGGATTCGTTGTAAAGCAGTCTTTTGACAAATATATATGTATATAATATTATAGTCTTCTATAACAAGACCTTATCGAGTTTAGACTACTTTCTAGAGTCTAGTGTTGCCTTATTATAAACAAATGAAATATAGTTTCAAAAAGATATTTGTTGTATATAAGCAAGTATCCATAAAAAACTGAAAAACCGTGGCTATGAGTGCCTTGTCATCATATTCTAGGAATATTATCTTGCTAATAAGGGTGCAACATATACCCAGGGCTAGGAGTGCGTATAGAGTATAAATATATGTATGGAATTTGAAATGATTTTATTTGAACTGATAAGGGCAGGAAGTTTGAATGAGCACGTGATTACAAATAAAATAGTTAAAAAGGACAAAAGGCTGAATACTAGGGTTTATAATCCCTACTGAGAAAAAAGCTGAGCTTATTTGTTATTGTCGTTTTTTGGGCCAGTGAAATTGTTTGCCCGTTTGGCGCCGCCATTATTCTTACCAAAGCGAGGATTATGGCCAGGACGAGATTTTGCTGAGGCTCCGTTTCGATTATTCTGCGCGAGCTGACATTGGTTTGACCGGTGATAAACGAATTTGGCGTGGTAGACGCAGTAATACTTCTTCCCTGAGCTACCTGAGCTACCGGCCTTTGACACTTGTCCAGAATTCTCGCGCTTGGGGATTCGTTTCTGAAAATTAAAATTTTTGGCTCTGATTAGAAAATTAGAAGCAAACCGTTGACAGTTTATCATAGTTGCAACCCAAGGTTAGCAGACTATATTGCTCATTCGTCTTTTGCGCATAGACTTTGAGTCTAGATTGGATGGAATTTCTGACCTCCAAACTGGGCAAAATTGGCAACTAAAAATGAATGAGAGTTTTTGATAGAATTGAAATACATTGAACTTACTAGCATTTGTATCATCGAGTGACGGGTTAACTTATGACCATCCCGGCCACCAATCTCCGTTATATTTTCCTCCACGCGCTTGAAGATTCTGATGTGTAATTGAGATAATGGCAACTGTTTGTCACAATCTGTCTCAAGATGGTTTTTATAGTCGGCCATATCCTCGCGCAGCTGGCTATATCGAAAAAGATCCAAATTCTTGCATTGCTGCACTATGGAGCGCATAATGTCCTCGCGTGACCTTCGGTGGTCGAGCGTTTTATCACGAATGATAAAATGATACTGGCCGCCACTGCGCTTCTCCAGCGCTAGTTTTTCACTCTTTTGGATGCTTTGCGTCATCTTCTCGACTTCTGCGCCAGCACTTTTCCATTCCTGAATGGTCGTTTCCAGAGCTTTTGGAAGTTCAAAAGTAATTTCGTCCAGGGGAGGCTCCATGGCTAAAATAACGACGTAATGTGTAAACGTTTGATCTATTGAATATAGAAGTGGCGACTTCCTACTATAATGACACACATTATAACAGGTTTGAAACCGAAAAAGTTGATGCTCGTTTTACTAGCTCGTTTTATAGAAATGTTGAGCAAAGGAATAAGTACGGATTGAGGCAAATAACCGGAAGTGTTGAGGGTTCTCGTGGCGTATTAATAGGGTGAAGAAAGCTTACCAACGATCTCTCTGATGAAAGATCTCTCATCATCGCTCCAAGTCTCGGGACGCCTAACTTTCAAAATTTCAACGCGATCATGCATGGCAACGGCGGCCATCTTTTCTTCAGTCAGTTCGCCCATCAACCTTCGTTTATTATCCCTTTCCTCGACTAGCATTCGCAAATTTTCTTTTCGAGCAAGTAAATCTTCGTTTACTTCTTCAGCACCCTTAATGATAAGATATGTAAACTAATGAAAGTCAATACTCCATATAATACCTGGATATCGTCTTCTATGAAAATGCGGTCAAAAGCACGATTAGTTCCGAGCTTTTCGAGCTTCTCCATGTTGAGGCATGATGCGTCAACAACGTCTCCGGTCATTAGTGAGTCCATTTCTGAAATAATTTTGAAAATTCGGTTTAAAAAATTAAAGAAATAGAATCCTATTGCATACCCATCGTAAAACTTTTTCGTTCTAAAAAACTAAACAAAACTGAAGGTTGAGTTTTCACGCCTTACGCTCTAGAATGTTTTTGATGGGTTTTTCGACCACGAGTCTGCCAGACAAGATGGGATAATAGTAATAATAATGGAATAAGCAGCGTTATGGAAATGCTTGTTATATATAAGGTTTATTAAGTCAAGTCAGTGAAATGCATTTTTCAAATTAATATGACACAGTCTTTAGCTGAACGATTGAAGTTCAGTTATTTCTCCTAAACAAGGAAATCTGATTGATATCTTAAACCGTTTGATGGCGCGTAATAATGCGCCAATGCATATACTTTGTCTTTGAAGATAATACGAAAATTTGCGCACGCTGTGTAACGAATGTCCTTTGAAATAGAGGTATGTCTGTAGCGGCTCTGAATAATCGCGATAGTAGAGTCTTTCGCTTGTAGACCGCGAAGCACAGGGGGTTATGCATGCTGGTCTCTCTCGGCCCCCGATCAAAACCCGGTAATCATACGCTTTCATGGCAAGAACATGATGATGGTCTGCCCCGCTATGCATATGTAATACTAATATTGAACTTCTAGCATGATGTGTGATATGCTTAAGCAATAAAAAGGAAAAGAAGGTTGACCTCTAAATTCTTGTACCTTTATGCATCCATAAACTAGAGAACGTGGAGGGTAGCAGTAAGCATCTTCGTTGCAATAATCGCAAGCTAGACCATCGGTGTTGACATTGTTCTCAAAATCATATAAAGAATTAAAGCGGGGGCAGATAGTGTTCCAGGGCCCTGCGAAGGCGTCAATGCTAACTTTAAAACATGCTAAAATTAGAACCCGAAATTCGTGCTTTAGCATGCTCTCAGTGTGCGATAAGCGGCGCGAAGGCTCGTCCGCCTCTTGGTTATCAGTAGAGACCCATTGCATCTGAGAATGATATAATGGTCTGGGAAAAAATAAGAATACATACTGTTAATTTGATATTATGAATAAAGCAGTAATCAATGATCTTCCGAATTCCACGCGAAAGTCGTATATCCTTGGACCCTAGCCCTTGCCAGGATGAGCAGACAGCCTGATTGTCGACTTTCATCAAGACTCGAGAAGAATCTAATCTCTTGCCATAACTCGAAAGGGCAATGATTACGGCGTAAAGTTCCTAGATTAGAAGTTAATCGATATTAATTAAGTAAATATTCTGAAGAATATAACTTAGAAGACTTTCTGACCAATGTAGTATCCTGTATATGGGGTGGAAGGTAAAGCCATGTCAGAGTTAAACATATTTTCGATAAATAAAAGGGTAAACGCACCTTCAAATGAATGCTATCATCTGATTGGTCCACGGGAAATCGGAAAACGCGGGAATCGAATAAATTGTATCCAGGTCTTGCTTCGAGCCGCAATGCACATCCCATTTGGCCCATGGAAGAGTCTGTGAAAAGCTCGAAATCATGAGCCTCCAGAACATTGTGCTTGGCAACGAGCCACGGACGGGTTAAGCTCAAATTGGAAAGAGACCCCCAAACATGTAATTCGCTTATTAACTCGTCTAAGTCGATATTCAATACGGGGATGTATTCAAGATTGTTTCTGTAACCGTAGCTGATAACACATGTCATTTCCCTGACATATATGCCTAGGTTTAACATCACTGTAAGCCAAGATACGGTTTTACCCTATATATATGTACATTTAGTGAAATATTGGCTAATGTTTAAAATTACCCTGATTCTCTCCAAGGTTTTGCGGCATACTACCACGGTAGACTCTTTGATGAAGCTCATGATTAACTCCTTGGTCTCGACATACTTTCTTATAGGGACAGAAATGGTTCCATTCTGAGTGTCCAACAAAAAGCCAAGAAACTCTAGCTGTTGACACGGTATAGCCACGCTCTTCGATAAAGATATGAAACCCCCAAGCCCAACCAGTACACTCATGAGGCTATAATTTTCTGAATAAACGATTGATCCTAGCTAATGAGATTCAATGTGGAACGGGACAATACGGTTTGGAGTTTATAGAGTATGTAAAAGGATGAAGCGAGCTATAACTGAAAAGTGACGAGTATTCTAGATGTCACTATATATATATTATTATGAGCGCATGATACTTTGATATATAGAAGGATATATATTATCTGAACGGGATTATAGTTCGAAAATTCTATAGAATTTTATACCCTTAGCGTTTGAAGCACGAGGCTTGGATAACATTCCATGGACCGGTATACATGAATAGATTCGGACGACGAATGAGAAATGTTATCGGAGATATCGCTGCTATCAGTTATAAGTCAATCAACAAATGATTATAAGGATATATATGCTTAAAGGTTAACTTTGACCCTTACCGATGGTTGAAATGTGCGGGCCCGTGCTTTTTAAGTTATCAGATAAGGTGAGCCTGTCATCTAAATATAAAAAGCAGCGGTGCCCGTAAGCGCTGATTAGAGTAGTGGCCACACGGTTGCAAGCTAAAAAGCTTGATGCGCTATGGGTTAACCCAAAAGGTAGACCCATGCAGCGAACTATTAGCCTCCCGAAATGGATATACGAGAGACTTTCGCTGCACGGGTCTAGCTTTAGGTGCATATAACCTATTAAATATTACGTTACAAAATGATCGGATTAATTGATTACTGACCGTTCTTATCGTCCAGCTTACACATCATATCGCCAGTTTTTATGCTTCCAAGAACGGCTCCTATATCATCTAGGATGCAGGGGAGCTTGCGTAATGGAGCAACGCAAGTAATTGGGCTGCCGTTGCAGCTAAGATGAAAGTATAATTATTCATATAATAACGGATAAAAAATTATGCTTTTAAACTCAATAAGCACTGAGGAAGATATTTACGGAAGGGGGTTAAATAAAGGTGCTCACCAAAGACGTGGCTTTTTAGGCTCTAAGGCCATGGAAAGCAAGCAATTGACTCGTTGCAAGTTGGCGTCAGTACGAGGTAGTATTTCAACAGCGCCCTGAATAACCCACTTGCTGATTTCTTGATAAATCACACTATGATTTTGCATAAGGTAAATTGAGTTTTGAAACTCGGCATATCGAGTGGTTTGCCTTCTCAGTACGGGTTTGTACCCGATTATGTTTCGATTGCAATTACCATCACGAATATCGGCATAGAGTTGGGTGCCAATGACTTGTTTCGAAGCGTTTTGACCACGGTATGATAATGTGTAGTCGGTCATTATTACGGGGGCAGTATAAAGATAAGCACCAGGTCTATATCGAAGTGATCGATCGCGTGGAATAAGCTGCGTATGATGCCACAGGTCCACACCATGGTGTATATGACTGTACACCTCACTCTGGGAATGGGGATTCCTAAAATGCCTAGATTCGTTTTGATAAAAAATGACTTTATCGAAGTATAGGTGCTATGCATAAGATCCCTGATAATGTTGACAATTAAGTGATGGATTTAACGAGGAAGGCTAGCATACTTGTGAAATAGTTTCTCCTTATTGCGAAGAATTATTATTATATATTATCCTATATTTAAATAGGATTGATGGACTTCTATAATGTTTGAGTACACCTAGGAGTTAAGTATGACTCACCCGTTGATATTCAAAGCTACTAGCCAGTTGGCAGAATAGTCGCACCAACTCCCGCTATAGAAGTCGTCGGGGCAGCGGAAAACTAAATCCAATAAATGAAGAGTTGCCTTTTTAGGGTTTTCAAGTGACCATATTCCTTCTAAGAACATATACCAGCTGGCTTCAAGCCATAAAGTTGAATTAGAAACTTTGCTGGTTAAAGGAGAGCGATAAGTTATTAAATCGTTTTCAGCGAAACATAACTTTAATCGGACTCGATTTACCCATTGTAAAAGGGACACAACGACCCCTAAATAATTGACTGCTCTAACATGACGTCTTCTCCTGGCAGGATAAGCGGACTGTAATTCTTCGAGTGATTGGCACTCAGACTCTAATGAACACATTCTAGATGTAAATGCTTGTATTATTAAAGTGCGCTATCGATTTTAGTTGAGCATGTCACCCGATTTGATTCAGAAGGGTAGAGACCTCCTTAACAGGTCAAGAAGTGAGTCACAATACTATAAGAAAATATGCAAGCTTGAAAAAGACATGCAGGCATTCGCGTACGAAACCAAGACGGTCGTAAGAAGGTGGGCGACGGCAGAAGTGTTTGCTTTCTTGCTTAAGTGGGAACAAATCCCTCGGAAATATCCTATTACCAATGAGGCAATAGTATCGCGATTAGCTATGATTAGAATGGTATTTGATAATAAAGGTCTCTTACATTTTCGGAATAATGCGGCCGAAGTTGCGTGCGTAAAAAATCGCTGGATAAAAGAGCGCATTGTGTCGAAAAACCTACGGCCAAAAAACCAAGCTATGTGTATACCAATTGTGTGGATAAAGAGGTTAGCGATTAGATATTATAAAGATATCTACAAGCTGGAGTCTTTGAATCCATTACAAGTATTGCGCCTTTGGTGTATTGTGATGTCGTACACAACAGCGAGCAGGATCTCCGATCTACTGGCGTTACGAAGAAATGACGCCAAGGAATCCATCGTAAAAGGTCATAGAACAATAATTTGGACCATGCGAAAATGTAAGAGTGACCGCCTGGGAGCGCAAACAAAATTCTTGCGACTAGTGGAATGTAAAGTGGACCCTGTCCTTTGCCCCATAAGGGTGACCAACCTGTTATGGAGAGTTCTACCTATCTGTAAAAAATCGGAGGACGGAAAAATGGGTACGAAAAATTCCGGTACATCAATGCATACGACTAAGGACATTGTGAGAGGCTGGCGAATTATGTCCAAAAAGATCCGTCTCCCAGTGAATATGAAAATATCAGGTCACAGCGGGAGACGATACATTATAGGACTAGGTTTGTCATCAGGCGCAACGGATGCCATGCTGGTGCAGCTGGCATCGTGGTCGAGTCCGGCTATGCTGCAAACTTATATTTCAAGTCAGGCTGCGATAGAAAAGGGCGTTGAAATGATTGCAAGTCAAAAAACGGCGGAAGTAAGGGACAATACGTTTTATAATCTGTAATCACAAGTTATATTCGAGTTACTGAAACCTAATAAAACTTGCCACGATTTATGCGCCTTTGATGAACTATATGCTGATAGGTTAGAAACTTTTTCATGTAACCAAGATATTTGTGGTCGCATGAGAATACTTTTAACTGAAGAAGTTATAACTATCTCTGATAATGAAATACTAATTATAATTATTGCGGGCAAATCAAGACAGAGGTCTAGAATGTAAACGGTCTTAGATCACAGATACATTGAGGTATAGCCATAAATGCAATTAAAAATCAAAATAAATTATTGTCTAATATATGAATGATATCTATCGGGCGTTCTTGAGATAATAACAAGAGCCTCAAGATTCTAGTCGTAGGCTTATAAAGAACTGAGTTAGCATATTACCAATATATGGTAATAAAACTATCGTATTTAATCATACACTCTTAAATAATTTCTTAACCCATCCAGAAGCATACTGGTTTGAAATAGGCTGTTCGATTGCACGGTAAAGAACAGCTTGAATGATACGTTTAAGAGGAGGAATAATGAGCCTTTTTTGTATAATTGATATGAGGGCTGTATCATAAAATAATGGCCGGCTGTCGCGAGCTTATTAAAGCGTTTGATATGTTGTCTTGGCATGGCTTAACGGTCAGGTGGGCATATATGGAACGCTTTAATGTAGGGAAGGATATTATACCTTGTTAGGCTACGTAACTACTTAATCTTCTGCGAATTTATTAATGCAAATTCATATCGTCCCGGAAAGAATAGGACAACGAGCGGGGGTTAAAATGGATGGTTCAGGTCAGATATGAATTAAATTAATCCATCGTTAATTGGAATAATTACTATCCGAGACGTTCGGGAATAATAACAGTATAATATTTTTCCCAGGACCTGAAGTAGGATGATAAAATTTCTCTACGTGTGAATATGCTTCGTAAGTCATATATACGCTGGTTGGCGGGACCTGAACAGCATAGCCCATTTTCTGAAATAGTTTATCCTCTAAAATGAAAACGCTGAGAACAGTATGGATTTTGGTCCTAGTAAGCTAGGTTTTTCTCTTCAAGTTGAATGTGATTCCTCTTAATGCTATTACTCATTTTATCGCCTTAATGCTTGACAGTTGACGGAGTAAGTTGATTACCCGACTGCAGAGGGGAAGCTATTTCTTCTTCCGAATAAATGCATGATAATGGGTCTATTGGGAATCGAACCACGATCTAAAAGAAGGCAGATCAGCCTACCACATCAATTAAAGAGAGAGAGAGTGTCAAATCTAGGCTAGATGTTACACTATGGGTGTTTCTGAAGGCTATACGGTTTATGGCATTAAAATGCCAGGTGTATAAGTCAAACTCACGAAATACAAACGGTGCAAATATTAAATATGAAACCCTAGGTACCGAATCTATCTATCTAGTCTAATCTATCCAAAATAACTACAGCACTGCATGAAACCCTAAGTAAGTATTGACGAATACAGGGGTATTTTCCGACTTTATGTAAGCCGGAGTGAGTTTTCCTCAGAAGTGGTTATAAATACTAATAACCGGCACCATTATCGACTAGAGGTAAATGGCGAAAGAGGGGGCCGGACATAAGTTTCTAGAACTATGGAGTGTGGAATATATTTTTGTTGTTTCAGTTGGCACGAGCGGCCCAGGGGGGGGGGAACCCACACCTACACAGTTTTATGTTATTGTTTCCCACAAATAAATCATACTATCTTTCCAATGATTCTGGCTTTATTTGCTCCCAACCCACCCACAATAAACCATCGTTCGTAAACTCACTCCGGGGTATTTTCCGACTTTATGTAAGCCGGAGTGAGTTTTCCTCAGAAGTGGTTATAAATACTAATAAGTAGCCTTTGATAGTAAATTAGGGTAATTAGCCAAATGGAGAGACTTGCTGCACCAGAGCAGCGCTGCTTCTATACCAGCCTCAGTTTCAACTGTAGACATTCTGATTAGGATTATAAAAAGAAAAAATGGGCGACTGAACGATATTTGGCGGCGGTTCGGAGCGCGTTGATCTCGGATGAAAAATCTCTTTCTTGTTTTTTTGTGAGCAAACATACATTCTAAAAGAATAGTGAGTATGTACCTGATA
>SCLF01366674.1:0-15986 GCA_004367975.1 Mesochordaeus erythrocephalus
TCTCCGTTAGACATTTTTATTATTTTTTTCTCGACTTTTCCTTTTCGTCCATTAACTTCCCATTTAACACCCTTGGTTTTACTTATTATACATACAAAAAGTCTAAAATTGAAGTTTTTAGATGAGACTCCCATCTTTCAATATACTCCTGATTTTACGTAGATATCCGTGTATATGAAAGGCTTCATTTACGATGTGTATCAGCGGCCAATATTTTTTACTGGACCCGAGCGGTCCGTTATTTACCCAAATGTTTATTAGTTTCCAAGAGAGATGGACACTAAGAATTATGAATTTGACCTTCGACCCATTCTACAAATATACAATTGGTGTCAGGAACGACCGCTTTATCGCACCCCCTAACGTAGTAAGAAAATGAGAGTCAAAATTGGTAAAAATTCTCAGTCTAGGATTATATTTTATTTGACAAAATATATTTCAAAAATGGTAGAAGTCGTTTTTAACTAAATTCGTTTTAGTAATATAAATTAAATTACAGCGTAAAACACGACCATTTAACAACCGAAAAACTTCGAACAGAGTAATTTTAAAATACAATATTTAACATTAGCTTCCGATTGTAAATATATTCTAACTGTTACATGCTAAGCTAGTTTACCTTCTAGAACTAACTGAAGACAAACACGCCTTCAGGTCCTAGATGTAGCTGAGTGTGCATGAAAACTTTAAAAATAAGAAAATAAAGAACATATATATTCCCAGTCTTTACCTTTGACTTCCAGTTTAAATTTTATTCCAAATTTGTCACAGCATATTTCGGAAGATAAGTGAAAAGGAAAAACTCAAAAGTTTTAACGGTTTTTCTTAAGTTCGACGGCGAAAATATGATATGGATTATTTTCACGTTTCGCAGAGCCGTAAATCTAGAAACAATGTGTACGTCTGCCTTTTTTGGCCGTAGTACCTGTGGTGATTGCTGACGCAGTGTCCTACTAGCTGAAGTATAAAAGTGTTGCAAGTCTAAATTTTGTGTTACGTTTTGGGATCTACTGTTATGCGACTTGGACTTTCGCTGTGGTCTGCGTGGAGCGAACCATGGCAGTTAATTATAATATTTTAGAAGTTTGAGTAAGGCTATGCGTCTAGTTACATCGTATAAGAAACGTATTATTTTAGGGTCATTTTTATTTTTCAAGGTTTATGGATTATATTATTTAAACGTGTGTTACAGGTTCTGCGTCTTTGTATATCACAGGATTCGCTGGCAATGGCACGTTTTCGGTTTCCAAGTTCTCCATTTGTGATGACCGGAAAACAGAATTGGCTGAGACTCTCTCAGATTCCGACTTAATGCAGATTCGGTTACTATCGGCCGCTTTTCCTTTAAGCTATTTTCATTATCTTATATCTTATGGTCTGCTATTGATATAGAAATTGACCTACTGTCTCTTTAGTATGAACGCCCATGTCCAAAAGTGTTTGCTATCAGTTAATATGAGGGGAACTGGTCTTCAAGTGCCTGTGGGTCAACTTATTCCGTTGCACAATCTTAACCGTGGTTACTTTGAGATCATACCCTGAATCTATAAACACATTCCTGTGTTACCTTAATATATAATCCTTTATAGTATTCACAGCTTAGATTTATGTCATTTCCCCTGAGTCAAAAGCCAAGTGTGGTTGTGCACCGGCTTCCGTTCTTCGCTACCATCTAGATGCGTTGAGGTCAATGCACTTGACCTTTGTAAGATTCTGGTCATACGAGGGTATAAATCTACATGCGTCAATTGTGTGACAAAGGTAGATACGTGAAAATGTGGCCACATAATTGACCGTCATCTTACGCTTTTGAATGTTTATTCATTACACTGTCGTTACCACTCTTATAGAACCCCCAAGAAACAAATAATTCACCAACAATAAACTCCAATACGAGCGAGTATTCCACTCAAAAGGGTACGTAAGTATTATATTACGATTGATTCGACAGTCTCCGAGCATATTAATATATTAAAAAGTTAACCTGCAGGAATATTTTTCTTTCCACTGGATTTTCTTTCATAAGATCTCCGTCAACTACCTATATTCAAACTAACTTAAAGATATCCCTATACAGGAAGACGAAAATGATGAAACTTCACCTTGCAAAATGTTCAAACATTCTCGTATCAACCGTATATTTACGGACCTTTCTTATACGATGTTAGCTTTTATTAATCAAATTTTGGTTTAACGGAAATCCCGTGGATTAACAAGCATGTACGGGGATGGCTTATAAGATACGATGACTCAATACGGTTGGGATTGGTTGATAACGTTTGGGACGGTTAATAAATATCAGATAAAAGTAATATTCGCATCAGTAATTACAATCAAGTTCTGACCCATTCTATACCCATGAGTGAATTCCTACCCCATGTATAAACTTTATAGACAGTCTGGTCGTATAGTTTCCTGCAATCCACTTGCAGACAATTTTCCCCACCATCGAGCAGGCTGACCGATATATGCTTAATCTCGTGTTTTAGGAAAGTATGTCTGCGCTTTTAGTTGTCGCGTGGCACAATCGACTTTAAGTTAGTGACTTTTCAAATCAACGTAAAGACACATATAGAACGCCGGCAAATCGCTCATGGCCAACTTAAACCGTTGAAAAAAAAATATTACCACATGTGACAAACAAAACTGTTAAACCTAGTAGAATACGCGGAGAAATCTATATCCCAATTACATGCCTGCTAGCTGTGGTCAGAGTTTAAATCTCTCGAGGCTTGCATAGTAATTCGGAATTACTCCTATTGGCCCGTACACCGCATTGGTTAATTCTTACACGACCAAGATACGTAAAAGCCAACAATACATCAACAATATAATCAACATTTGATTTATTTCTGGTTCATACCCTGTTATTACACCCACCTACAACCGTTTTGAGCATAATTTATATACCTACAGTAATCACATATCCGTACTCTATGGTTTGTGCTATGGTATGGATATTAATATACAGGTTATATACGAAAGGGGAAGATTCATTATACTAGCCTCGGGAGATTTCAAATTGTTTATAGGAAGCGAACAGACAGCAGGCATGTAATTGTTATACATGACTGAAATCTTCTATCCAACTTTGCCTGATGTTTGAGAAAATTACTGACTTATATTCTTTCGAAGTACGGTATGGGCTTATATGCTTAGTTACAAAAATACTATCCACATATTGGACAATGCATCTATAACGCTACACTCTACTGAACTTATAACGACTTGATTATTAACTTTACTGTTTGGAGGTATTAAGACAATTATTAGCTTGACCTATCTCTTCGACACGATGCTCCGTTGGTTCGAAGATAATGCAATAGGAGCTTAAACTGCGAAATCCTAACGCTTAACCAAATCTAATAATACATGATTTTTAGTACTAAACCGTACTATATAACAGAAGAATAGAATGAACTATAAATTTGCTTGTTATAGTAAATATCCGGTTGACATACTGTTTAATACTAAACAAAACCACATATAATTACTTTTGGCTAAGCGTTAATACTTCGCCGGTTAAGCTATACTTCGATTATCATCGACCGAAGGGAGCAATAGTATTGAAGAAGAGAGGGTAATTTGAAGACCTTTGAACGGTCAAGTTAATAATTAGCTCAATATAAGAGTGTAGCCTTATAGATGCATATCAAATAGGCGGAAAGTATTTTGTTGTCAAAGCATATAAGTCACTACCATATTTCGAAGTAATAGTTTATCAATAGCTTACTCGAATAGCAGTTTATAGCTGGCGGATATTCGAAGTAATGGTCTATTTATGGCATAACGTTAGTATAGCCGGTAGAGTTTAGGGTGTTACGTTTGCAGTTGCTGTTCTAGTCACTTTTTCATACACTTTTTAGTGATTAGAAAGACAAATGCAAACGTAGCACCCTAAGTTTTACCACACTACCTACACCATACCCACTATATTCCATTAGAGTTACTAGAAACATTATGTCCATTCACTTTGGTGTTTTGCAAAAATAGATATGGGTGTGAGCGTCATTATTAGCGGTAGACGTAAAAGTACTGATGATTAAAACTTCGGTTTCAAATTATCTCAAAAACTATGTAATTTGAACTGTGTATAATTGCATCATTTCTGTCAAACACCCTAATCCGCGTGTTAATATACTATTAATATCAATTGGCCAACCGACACAGAAATGATATGATAATGTGAACATTATGGTCATTTTAATGTTGTACTCCACCAAAGGTTAATCTGTGAAATCTCGTCACATATCATATTTGAGCACCGTTGGCTCTTCTTGGTCGTGTACTCGCCACGCTGGGGGTTCCCTTAATCTTTTACCGGAAACACACCAGCGTGGCGATTTCACGGACAAGAAGAGCCAACAATGCTCAAATAGGATATTTCTTTCGTCTACTACAATTACACCTTAAACATCTAGTTAAAAACTTACTTTCGAGAGTAATTCCGTTCCACAACCACCAAAGGGTGCTTTTAATTTGAGCTTAAATTTCTCATCTTCAAGTTTGGCAAGGCATGTATCACCATTGGAATAATGGTTTGGATCGGTTGTATCTGTGTTTCCGAAATAAACAAATTCTTCTTGTAGGTCTAGTTTGAGTTCTTCAACTATCCCTGAGTCAATTGTTATAACTATTTCGTGGTCACCGCATACAACGGTTGGCTGGGGATGACCACAATTTTGGCCAACCCACCCATCGTCGCATTCGCACCAGTATCCTGCTTGATAGAGGTTACTGGGGACGCAGAATCCTTTGTTGCTGCAAGTGACACCATCACAAATATTGTCGGTGTCTTGTGCTAAATAGCATTTGTTATAAACGGGGCTGACCGCGCCGCCTGAACTTGCCAGATTTTAGTTCCCGTCCCGTTTATTTTCGTACTGTTTGTGCCCGTGCCCGAATATTTGGCCCATGTTTCGAGGTTCTTTTGACTAATAAAACTTCTATTTAACACGTAGTTCTGACCAACCGCGACTATTTAGTGCCTACTACTACTATTATTCCATATCAAAAAAGGGCTGAACCAAGCTGAACCAATCACAGTCGGCGTTAAAATAATTACAAATAAAAATATGTGATTACAAATCTAATCTAATGCGAATGTTTCTAATGTGATCCCTGTGATGCCATGGTCTAGTACAAGTACAGTGTAGTAAGTCTGAAATGTAGTCTAGTGATTAGGGAAATCAAACATGAAAAACAATTAATTTATGACTTAATTCATATTTATTTTTCCATGGTCTATTTGCCTGGTAAACTATTTAGACTGGTAAACTCGAGTGTTACTTAAGGGTGTGTTAGTATTATCGACAATGACAAACGGGAATGGAAAAGACGATGACTCTTACTACATAAACGCGGTACTACCATTGTTAAAAAACATAAGATGACTTTTAGTGTAGAATAGCTGAGACGTCAGTATCGAAATGTTTCGAGGTCTTGTTATTATTATTGAATAATGTGGTCTTGTGAAGGCTCCCTCGTGGTTTAGTTCTTACTACTTTCGAACTAGAAATGAGATCCAATAAAACCCTTCAGAAATAAGTTCTATTAATTGAGAAAGATCTCTTCGAAAATAGGGAAAGCTATGATGGAAATATGTAAAAGTTTTAAATCGATAATTTTCCATTTGCGAAGAAGAAATTTCGATTATATTTCGTTTAGTGGAAAGAGTACCATTTAGGCACTTCCTGCGGAAATGATTCAGCAGCTAAAAATTTATGCAGTAACCGTTAGTAAGATTTATAGTGTACCAATTTGTATTTGCACGTGCTGATTGGGTAGATTGTACCATTTCCATACCACTTCCGAACGGGTTTTACAACGGGTTTTGTAAATTTAGATACGTGCTAGCTTCATGAGCTGTATGTTCTAAAATTAGAATTAGCGATGTGTCAGATTAGAGTTTAAGTTATATCATTGTGTATGTTTACGTTTAGAGTTTGATAACATTTGTTACTGATTGTGATTATCGGCACAGTCAGTTTAACAAATTGATCGTTTTAGTTTTTTCAATACGAGGACAAAAATAGAATTTGGAAAAAAATCAGCCATCCATGAAGCTTTTTTCAACTTTTCGACAAATTCGGTCGCGACTTTGTTGGTGACATATTGGCGATTAAAACTGATTTATAAGTGTCCCCATGGTCGCCTGTGACGACATGGTCTTGAGAATTGATTACGAAAATACGACTTTGCGTTTTGTGTCATTTATAGGTTATAAATACATACTATTAGTTTTTTTTGCTAGTCTTAATGCGATATAATTTCGGGTCTTTTCAAGTTACTTCTGTTGAAATTACTGAAGCAGCGAAAAGGAGTTCCTCGATTGCTCTAATTACAAGTAGCACAAGCCAGAAAAGCCGTTACAGTAATCAAGTGGGCCGTTTTATCCGTGTTGAAATTTGTCAGCAAGATGTTAAACTAACCTTTCTAATACTTAAGCTCTAATCTGACACATTCCTAATTCCAATTTCAGCACTTCCAGTTTAAATTACTCACGAAACTAGGAACATAAATCTATATTTGCATAGCCCGTTATTTACGAACATCTTTGTAATGGAAATGGTTTAAAATTCAACACAACTGGAGCAATTGGTACAAAGCAAATCAGACTATAGAGAGGGAAATGTAGAGAAAAATACAGCATAATATATTACTTAAAGTTGTTATAAGATAGTTTTTTGTTCATGATTCTGGACACAACTAAAATGCCAAGGCACAGCTTCTTTATAATTAAGAAAATGAAATTACGGCCAAGAACGTGTCATTAAAAGTAAAAAGAAAACTGTACAACGCTCCGTTTAGACGATACTGTACTGAAACCAAACGAGACCTGCCATTAGATGGAAAACGGTTAAATCTTTAAGCATGCCAAATTTAAAAGATATATAATGGACGGTTTTCGAGAAGAATTAGAAATAGAGACCCCCCGTGGAGTCGGGGTGGTATCTACTGGTTAAAAGTTCCTCTCTCAAATATGTGTATCAACGTCGAAATGTGACACCAAATCGTCATTTAGATACTGCCGTATCATCTATTGTACACCAAAAGTCATATTATGTTTTCTGGTAACGCGGAATGTATCATGAGTAACAGCCTTTTTCATTCCAGTTTGTCATTCTCCTCGACGATCATTCACTTTCAGTTCGCCTTTTCGACTCATTACTGCCACCAAACCACTAACCATACCCTTAAGTAGAAGTTAGGGTTTACCAGTCAAAATCGTTTACCAGGCCAATCGACCATGTACAAACAAATATAGATTAATTGTTTTCATGTTTTATTTTCTTAAATACTACACTACACCCAAATAATAATAAGCTGAACACAATATGACCAAACTCATACTTACTACACTATAATTGTTATGTACTAGACTTCAAATTTGTCACTACACCAAACACATGTCACTATACCATGGCATAGAAAAATTAACGGATCGGCTAGAAACTTCATGTACTACGTTGTTATAGTGTTTTTGGTTATATAACTAACACAGGTAAAAACTTTCCGTATCAGTAAAGTGGGCTGAATACCTGGCTGACAGTGAACCGAAATAATAATTAATCACACGCATTGATAATAAAAATAGGGGTTGAAACAGGTGGTCTAATATGACGATACAATAAGACCTCGTTAGCCGAAATACATCGGCCTGGATATTTTATGCGTTCCATTCAAAAAATTTTGTATTTTTCTTTTCCACTATTATTTTTCATTTTAAAATAGTCTGCCGTACAGCATTAACAGTCGCAGAGGTTAATGCCCAAAGCGGGCAAACAACACTGACGTATCTAACAATAATTTACTCGATTGATAACGGATATGGGATTGATAAGTAAAATTACACGCTAAATTTAGCAGGAAACAAGCAAAGTGGATTAGTTTTTGGAAAAGGCCGCAGAAAAACGTTTATATCCGTATAGTAACGGAAAATAACAACGAAAACTAAAACTACGATGAATATCCTGGCAACGAAAGCGAAATAGTGGTTTTGTTTTGCATATTTGGTGGCTATAATTTTCGCCCATAATTCTTGGCTGTAAATTCCTGCCGATGTCATTTACTTTGACAACACGCAGTTTGGACACTACTGTG
Source organism: Mesochordaeus erythrocephalus (assembly GCA_004367975.1). Taxonomy (NCBI): domain Eukaryota; kingdom Metazoa; phylum Chordata; class Appendicularia; order Copelata; family Oikopleuridae; genus Mesochordaeus; species Mesochordaeus erythrocephalus. The sequence goes on from SCLF01366674.1 coordinate 8,104, forward strand.
CTAAAACCAGCAGAGATATTTTACAACGAGGAATAACGTTAGATCGACAATGAGTTATTCTTTAATGGACCAAAATTTTCAAAACGATACAATGTTTGGTTTTCACACTAGTGAAAAATTTTATTTAGTAAAATTCTATCAGACCCATCCTGTGGTACCCTCCTTCTCTAAATTTAAGTTTCTCCCAATACCCCGTTTATATGGCGGTTAACCTCTATCCAGGTTTAAAAAATCGGGAAAATTGTACCTTCCGTGACGACCCTTTAATTACCAAATTTAAAATAAATTGTTTTGGAGTACTTTTAGAGTCAAAACCATGGAAAAGTAGAGGCTTTGTTGAGAGACGAATAATTTAAATTTGAGTCGTTGACAATATTGCGCTGATTGCACACTCAAGAGTTAAATAGGAACCATAAATACAATGGCGATTCTACGTAAAAGCATCAACACGGTTAAAAACTATAATTATATTTAGTTCTTAATTATAATCAAAATAGTTTTTCCCTTTCGTGAAATTAAGGGTCTGGGACACTTTCCAATGCAAAACATAATCAACGTGACTCGGTGGGATTAACAAATATAAATGTTTACATTTACATTGGAATGGAATAGAGTTTGACAAGCATTGAGGCCGATGGCTTCCATAAAGTTTGATGTAGCTGTACGGGATAGGATACTGGGTAAATATGGCATGGTATTTACTCTATAACAGAATTTGACAAAAAATTAATAATTTCACATATTTTTTGTTTCATTAATTTTTGGTACGGTAAAATGAATGCTAATAAATGTGATCAATTACTATGTATAGGTAACTACAAGGCAATGTTATTATTTTAACTCGTAGGAGTGCCGCGGACCAAATTTAGCCGCGTTTCTGTTTTTGCGAAATTTTCCATGACTTCATCATAATGATCAAATTTGAGTCAAATAAACAAAAACCCAAGTACCCCAGGTTGCGGACGTAGCCGAGTGGTTAAGGCGTTGGACTGCCAATTCAGGTTTAATTGAAAGTTAATGGAATGTTTTGCACGTGTCGACTCGAACCCCGTCGTCGTCGATTATAATTTTTCATTAATTTAGGGTGTAAATGGTGCCTGCAGGCACTTTTGACCATAAATTCATCTTTAGCATGCGTCGTGACTATAATGGGCTAATGGGAAAACATTAGCTTGTTAACAGCACCGAAAACGGTAAAAAAATATTCTCATTCCGCTTTTTAGTCGGTTTTATAACCGTTTAAATTGACCGTTTAAATTACGTACCCTTTCACGCGCACGGGTTCCCCTTTTCTCTGCACTCGTACGAGTTAACAACTATGCTACGACACATATCAATCAAAATAGCGAGAATAAAGAAAGAAATAAAATTTCTCAATAGTATCCATTGTAGTATTTTTTCGTAGGCTTAAGACAATCACGTGACATCAATACTAACTATGTAAAATTATTTTTTTCCTGTGATATTATGGCCTCTATCGTTCAAAATGAATATCAGAAGAAAACGACCCCAAAAAAGGGTCTCCTTCAATATTTGGTACGTAATTTATATCGATTTTCGCTATTTTTGTAATTCAAAATTTCTGGATGAATTTTAGGATAAATTTTGATACATCGATTAATGTAAATATTGAAGGTTGTAGAGGTGTATTTTGTTATTTTCAAACCAAATACAAAACAAATTCTATTATAGAAAAAACGTATGATACTACAAATGGTTACTTTTAATGAATAAATCAGTCCCGTTTATTTTCCTAATCCTCCAGAACAGGATGATTATTATTAGAATTTAGTATTTAGCATTTAACTATTAAATTTGAAAAAATGTTATATTTGTAAAATTTGCTTCTATTTAGTGTCACGTGCCCAGCGGGTCACGTTACTTTTCATAAATAAAGTTTATTTTCGACATACAATTTTTCGTATTTTATTTTTTCTAATTTTTTTTTTACTGTCAGTTAAAAATAGGTTAAAAAATGCCATAGCTACTCAATTATTCTCCCGTTAGTTCTAAACTTACCTTGTGCGGATCCGAGAACTGCCAGCGCCAGAATGAGATAAGTGCTCGTAGCATTCAGTATCATTCTGAATAATCAATTAACCCCCAATCACGATTTGTTCAACTATATGCCATAAACTGTATACGTACCGTGGGAGTTTCCAAGGGTTTCTAATGTTGCGGTCGTATCGGTCATCGTCCTGGCCGTTCTTTTTGTAATCTTCTTCGCTAGAAATCCTGTAAATGGATTCTTCGCTTGAAGATTTTGTTAGATGCGACCGTCAATTGACGGTCTTTCTCATGGTTGGAAAAATATATCGTTAATCCCCCCCATCGAGTTAATTCTAACGCTGGTGATTGATACCTGAATACCTAAAATACCAGACCACGGTAAGCACATAACTGAATGTGGCGCATTGTAATCTCACACTGTGTTACCAAAAATCACATGTCATGTTCCAATAACAGGCCTACCCACCTCCTCCAGTATTGCGCAAGTGGACCCGCCGTAAGGTTAAGAGCATTGATGTCTATTAAAATTATTTCCGGATATATATTTATGCGTGACTTACAAAATTTTCAAAAACAAAATCAAGATTTCCAAATTACAAAACATAAGAAAGGAAGTAGAGTTCGCAAAAAAATATTATTGAAGAATATTTTTTAAGTTCGCAGATAATCCGTGTTAAATTATTATGATTTGCCCACTCAATATTTCATGCGGTATGCGTAGGTGGGATGTGTCATAGGTCGCCATGGGTTTACATTAGCCAATGGACGTGTGGTTAACCGAGTCAAATTTTATACCACACATTTTCTCACATTCAACTACATTTGTTTAACTATATGCTAATAATAACTATTTTTTTAACTAACGTTTTAATAATTAGTTTTTTGATATTTTTACATCATAGCTAATTGTCATTTTATACGCATGGTTAGGTTGAAATATACTTCGCCCAGAAAAGTTTGTCCTTTTAAATAACCTAGTATACCCTTAAAAATAAACATTCCAGTTTCTAGTTTCGCTTCCGATTACACTTCCGGTCGGAATATATAGTTTTCCTTATTTAAAGGTGATAATAAACCCACGCAATCTGTCTCTTAAACTTAACGAAATATAAACAAGCTGATTGAAGAAGTTTTTCTTGTCCAAAGTAATGTTATGAAAAACCACGTCAGATATGCACACAAATATACGTTCGAATATACACACTCGTTTTTTTTTATAATCGGTTACCTCATAAAACCATTGATTTTGATTCAAAAAAAATTACCGGAAGGGTTAGCTAGTAGCCAGTTTTTGGCCACTTTTTCGAATTTTTTTTTCGACTAAAAAAGTTACTGAAATGACACAAAAAATGACTTCCAAAAAATGATACTAGCTAGGTTGTAATTAACTAAGCTTGCTATATAATATAATTATCTGTTTAACTGCTAGAGGGTATACGTGTCAATTTAATCTCTTAATTTGGTCTGAAGTTCACAGCATTTGTTAACAACAGATATAAACGCGAAAATGTTTTAGAAGGGCCGAACGTTTTTAATTAAGTCACTTCTGCTTGAAATTTTGGTCCCAAAAACGAGCAAAAAATTGGCGTTAACACATTTAGGACACATTTGTCCTATTGGACGAATAGACGTTAATATTTACTACTTGAAAATTCGGCAATTAAGCATGCGAAACCTGTGAGTTAAATGACCTAAAAAACCGTGTACTTTAGATAAATAAGCCTAAATAATTTATCGAATTTTATAATAAATTCCCCAATTTCTAATGAACAGTTATTATGCGAATATATAAATAATATATGAATAATATTTATAATATATCATAAATATTATATAATAAATTAAGATCCCTAAACGCCGTACATTTGGTCAAAAATCATAATTTCACCTTTTCACCCAAGCGCCAGAATAAATAATATTGTTTAAACAACTTTCCCGTCCCCGATCAGCATCATTTCTCAACCAAAACCTTTATAATAAAGTACTTGTGGTCAAAATTGTTTCGTATCTCCCTTGATGTATAGTAGGGAGACATTACAGGTAAAGACCACTAATGGTCATCTTCTGTCAAGCACTTTGAAAAAATCTCGTATAGTAATGTTGTGTTTCTCTTATTGATCAGTGTTTTTCTTCTCGTTTTCCGTAAAAAACAAAATTCGTGTAATACTTTGTGTGTGCTTTGGTGGTAATAATTCGAAATAATCTGTGATGTTTTTTTGAAAAATCAGTATTGAAAAAATTGCGACTGGTCACAATTAGTCGCACGGCAAGACGCTTTAATAAAATGGTAGCGTCTACGTCCGTCTCTGTTACAAACCTTCAAGCAAGCAAAGGGGCTGCGTCGAGCCTGGTCTAACATTCAAACCGGTTTGCCCACTTCCACATGCGGCGCCAAAATATTGCCGTCAGGTCGTCAGATTTATATTGCGCTGATTGGCGAATGGGCTACCTACATGCGTAGATCGGGGTGGCCATTGGTTGAAACGGAAAACAGCATGGTCTAATGCCAGCTTGGGGCTATATCACCACACGGCATTCGGCACTAGACCCAGATGACAGAGGGCCGAACTAGAGAGAGGTGATGAGAGGGAGTAAAAATCAACATCCAACAAGCTTATCAGGGACGCAGCCCTTGATTTCCATTCAGCCACCGAGACTATCAATTTCGAGCTATATTTTAACAGTGCGATTTGACAGCTCAACAAGCCACCTGGACGCTATACTAAGTGATTATGCAGTAAATTATTTGATATAACTGACGACGTAGGAGGTTTAACCGCAACGAAATCTTTTTTTTTTACGAAAGTCGGTTAATATTGGTCAACCACTTGGTATGCTTCATTTTGATAGTAATAGTTAATTTTATAGTTAGTTATTTTATTTACTTCGCTGAAGCTGAAGGAATGGCAGCATGAGAGTTATCCCGCTTACGATAACACTTTTAGAAAATGATTCAGACTTGCGTCAAATGTAGGATCAAACATGCGGTCACTAGGAATAAAAAGAACCTGCGAGAGAGATTTACATAGGATGACCTTGGGTAGAAAACCGCCGATCAGCACCACTGGTCACTCAATATGATTTGTTATAAAGGGGGGAAAAGGAGAAGATTAATTCTCTGTCACAGCAATACCCACACGTCTGAAAATTTGGGATATAAAGGGTAATTTTAAGAAAACAAATCCGCTCCCTACATTTAGGCATTTAAACACTCTATATTCAAACCATTCGGTTACCAAAATTTCCGCTATAGCACGAAAAAAAAGACATTAACCGTCACGGTACAAAATTATTTATTGCTCACGGTACAATCTGGCACAAGATTGCCAGTTCCCATAACTTGAGCAGAAACAATTGTACGCACTTTTGTAATGTAACACTTTGATCGTGGAGTCAAACCATATAACATATCAAATTTTAAGGGTATTTGATAGATTTGGTAAGTAGTTATAGCCACTAGAAGTCAAAAAATGTGAATTCGGGAAGTATGTCCGATTGTCTCGAAAGGGGGCTTATTCGACGCGTCATGACTCCAGCTTTAATTCTTCTCAAAGGACCGACCCCAAATTCTCAACACGTGACCAAGTTATAGGCAAAAAATGGACCAAAAAAAGTACAAATTTTCAAAAAGTGACAAAATTACGAATTTTTCACTACTGCAAAAATCCAGCCGGAAAAAAACCCGGCCAAGGTCCCAACGTATGCGCACGAAAAATGTGAATAAAAACAAATTCAATTAAGGGTATACTAGGGGGTCGAAGTCAAGGGCATCGATTTTGGCCATAATGACTTTCGAGGTCCATAACTTTAAAGGAAATATGTTTTCGATACCTCTATTGGTTGCCCAGGCGACTAATTAATCTAGTACGATTAAGTTCGGGCGCTGCCATGACCCCAACATTGAAAATTAACGGTTGATAAAAAAAGGTTTAGTTAAATAGAGGGGTCAAATTGGGGATAGAATGTTTTCCTAGTATCCGTAAAATGCCATTTTTAGCGTTACTGGCGGGCAATTCAAAATAATCAACTTCCGGTTTTCAGCTGCAGTTTCAGCGGTACTTCCAATCTAAAAATAGTTTCAAAAAATTCAATTTACGGCGGTCAGTAGGGGTCAATCAAGCATTCAACCACGTCTAAGACCATAAAATCGTTAAAAATAGGGTCCGTAACCATAAATGTTCAAAATGGTGCCTGAAAGATATAATTCCGTAGCTCATCCGATATTCTCAGACCATATCTTGAAGACCACATAATATATCGTTTTGAATTTTTGCACGATTAAACATTTATCACCTGTTGATTTAATGATTTCTCTCTTTTTAAAATACATCTTTTAGTTTTAACACACTATTTTACAAAAGATGCGGCGTTCAAAGTGCTTTTTACTTACAAATTATATTTTCTCAATTAAAAAAACTGTACCCTGGAATTTTTCTTCTGTACCGAATTCATACACAAAATAATTACTTTTAACAACTTTAAGTAGTTTAACGGGCGGAAAACTGTATTTTTACATTAACGAACGGTTTGGACACTACTTTCCTATTTTGGATCGCCAAATAAAACGCCTAAAAAAACTAGGAGGTATAAAAATTAATAAAAAAAACTTGTTTGCCGGTTAATATAATAATGACAAGTTCTGATCAATACTTATCCCAAAAGGAGTAGAAAACACTAAGTGCGAAATTCCACAATGTTGTAATAGAAATTCTCATACGTTTTTTGAACAATGTGACTTTCGAGGTCCATAACTTTAAAACAAAATAATCTGAGCATATTTTAGATGCTTTTCTTGGATGCCCAGGGGTCTAATTAATCTACCACAATTTAGTTCGAACTAGCATTCAAACTAGTCAATAGTTTTTAATGAAATTTCCACATTAGATATGATTTCAAATGATATATTTACCTCGTAGATCAGGCTTCTAGAAATCCTGTACTAAGCAAAAAACTACTTAGAGTCCAATCGAGAATTGTTTGTCTATAATTCTTCCTATTCTTTTCCCTCTACCATAGAAACTAATCAATATTTTTAATAAAATTTCCAGCATTAGCTCTCAACTGATTCCCGCGCCAAAATTGTCAAAATTGTATTAGCTTGCGAGTGAACTAGTCTAAAATGAATACGACCAAATGACGATCAGTTCGTATACTGTCAGTGTTATTTTATTCACTAATCAATATTTTTTAAGGAAATATTAACACCTGCGTTTCGTTTTATCAACCGCTCTACCAATTGACCCCGCTAAACGATTATTCAATTACGGTGTCAGAGCCTGTCCTCGGCGGGATACTATGGCTTCATTAACTTTAGAATTAGATGTTATCAAACTACACGCCGGGAGAGGCGAATTGAGTATATAGGAATTCGTTTAAAGCCCAAGAGTCAAAAGATGGTAAGTAACTGGAAACATAAAGATATAATGTCTTCCGAATATAATCGTTCATTCGGCGAACGTACGGGAAGTTGAATAATCGTTTAGCGGGGTCAATTGGTAGAGCGGTTGATAAAACGAATCGCAGGTGTTAAATATTGATTAGTGAATGAAATAACACTGACAGTATACGAACTGATCGTCATTTGGTCGTATTTATTTTAGACTAGTTAACTCGCAAGCTAATTACACCCCATTAGTACCGTAGTACCGTAAAGCCAAAATAGATGAAAAGCATTGCGATTACCATAATTACTGATAATACTTTGTGGGTTTAATATTCGAATAAAAGTTCATTAGAATTTCGTGGAATCGTTTGTTGAATATCAGACCTACCACGTCGACGCATGACCATTTCTATTACAGTCCCTACCCCCAGTTAGTTACGAAAACTCGTTTCAAAACCTGTAACTAACTGGGGGTTTGTAACTAACTGGG
>SCLF01366675.1:0-27199 GCA_004367975.1 Mesochordaeus erythrocephalus
AACGAGTGTCAGTTACTCCTTGATATTATTGCAAAGCTATGGTCTAGCTTCTGGCCTATCCTTCCTTAGAATTTTAGCACACAAACAAGTTACCCAAACATGTGAAAACTTGACGTCAACGATGTAACGATATAGGGTGTAATGGCGATATTGGCAACTTGAAACAAAATATGGAACACCAATTTCGCACGTGAGTTAAACTGTTTACAACGAACAAAGTACGGACTGGTTCCTAAACAGTTACCTGTGACTGGAAATGGGGGTCTGAGTGAATCAAATCTTCCTCCGGTTAGTGCCAGGTTCAACGACGGTTCACCTGAAACCACAATTTATTCGTCCCATAATTTTTTTTAACTTTTTGTACTCTTTTTCGTTTTAACCCCTAGGTTTAAAAAGCGAAATGATAAACTGATGTATTAACGCTCTTTCTATAGAATTATCCGCGGTACAAAATTTATATTTAAATATTATTTGGCATATTGTTTCGTAAAAGTCTGCATGGGAGTTAATTTTGTTAAACTTACCAATAAGTCTCGAGTTCTGAGCATGTAACCGTTGGATTTGTTGAATTTGGTTAACCAAGGCTGGACTGGTCAATCCCGCGCCTCCTCTTGATAGGATGCTCGGGTTCAGTAAATTAGGAATGAAGACATCTTCCTTGAACTGCGAAAAGCCAATCGTATTCGACTTCTCGCTCTCGTTTTCACCCTAGAGAATATAATTGTTAAAACGGCCCGATAAAAGGTCCTAATTATTATACGTCACAATTATTCGTAATTACGCAGATTTGCTAGTCTCCATTAACCCGTGATTATGATGATGGATTTATGACAAGCGCGATAAATTGGAAAAGTCTCTCGAAAAGGGCGTACCGCTAAACAAGTGATCGATTTTTATACAATTTTTGATTGAGGACTGTAACTGAATTATATCCCTTTTTGATCAAAGTGGGTTGATTTAGGCACAGCCGAACTACCCATCAAAAATGAGCCCCCCTCTCAATCGGGGTCAATCCGGATTTACGCGTATAAATACACAATATAACACAATTACGGTATTAAAATTGTATATTTGTCAAGGATCTTTTCAACATTATTCTATTAATAGGAAGCCCTTTTTAAATATTCAACTTTGAAAATCATAAAATATTAAAAATCCAAAAACGCAAATAGAAGATTACAATTTACACCTTACACATGTTTTCTATAGATGGCATTTTAATTGGTACATTTATGGCGATAGTAAGTAAGAGTATTAGCCGCCATTGTATAAAAAAGATGTTTTCAACAAATCTGATAAAACTGGGATCAATAACTGTTAAATCGCACTTTTATCAACTCTATATAATGTATCCGTGTATCCATATGGATACATTGATGTAGTATTCATGTTGAGTAAATAGATTGCTGATTGTAGCAACGAATATAATGAACTTGTCATATATCCCATGTGGTTCCATATGGTTCCAAATTATTAAAAGTTACAGAAAACTACGACATCTTAAAATATGTTTCCCGTCTTCTCGCTTAAAAAACAATGCTTATTTGAATTATTTTTGATTTATTTTTTTTTGTAGAAATCACGTTTTCTCACTTCATCTAGTTTTAGAAATATATAACCGCTTTTTTAATTGCAGAAAAGACCGCATTTTTTGAGAATGATAATTTCCGATTATCAACTGATAACCGAAAAAATTTTACCTGTATATTGGTTTAATATATATTTATTACATTACATTAACGCGGTTCTCGATATAAATGACTCATCCACAGTATCTTATTTGCGCTAGTTTAATACTACTACACAATACCCCCGATGGGGCACATACGAATGTAAAGTACCATATAAGCCGTATAAACCAGATTGTTTAAAGCTTTCAATTCCACGATCATATATAACTAGGAATTATTCAGGCCGCGAACTATTGTTACCTGATCGAGCCTAAATTTTAAGTGCGTCGGAGGGTTAATCATAGAGAAACCAAAAATAACTGTTTCTCAAATTCAATTCCAATGAGCAAATTCCAACATTTAAAACACATCGGATATCCCCATATAAATATGTAACTTTCTATCGTTGGAACAAAAAAATTAGCTTGTGCCGTACTAGGACCATAAAATATTATTTTTTCGTGGAGTGAAATGATCAAATAATAAACATGTTTCTAAATATTTGGTCTATTACCTTAAAACAGGCGTATAGTGAGAAGATAGGCGCGAATATTTTATGCTTGAGAAGTAAACGACCGCAGCAATTATGTTTATTTATGCCAAATAATGCAATATTTATGATTCGACATCAATTTGTCCAAAGTGTGATTTATGTTTGGTGATCATACTCTTATCTCCAAGAGTATGAGTGGGCTCGTGATCGATGAAGGGTGCGGGACTGAAGAGCAATTACGTTCTTTAAGCACACCTATATTATTATATTTACAACCAATGGAACTCTTTGAAAATATTTGAACCGCACTCTGCAACGTAAAATACGAACTAAACTAGTCGGTTATGGTGGAACCAAATAAAATTCATCAAAAACTAAATTATCACATAAAACTCAATAGCAATGTTGGAAAGAGCCTGGTACACAAATGTTGAGAAAAATGTCATAAGTGTAAGTGTGTGAAATAGTTGTATTGTATTCGTAATACGCATTATAACTAAGGAATACGATTTTAGATGGAAAACGCATATTCGTCTCTGATATTTAATGAAGTTTTTATTACTTTACTTCTCAATTGAATCATTAAGGTCACGTCGTGTTTATATTAAACTTTATATTATGTCTTATCTATTACAGTCGGTGCCAAATACGTGAACTTACCCATTTGTTGTGCCTCAAACAGTTGTACAGGTAACGACTTATATTCCTCGTCAGAGCAGCTATTCTTGCGCTTTCGGTTTTCAGCTGATGATGTGCCCGATTGTGTCTCAAGACTACGTAACAAAAATATAATCATGAAACTAGTCATGAAGCTACTCACCCTGCGTGATTCGGCAGACAAGTCTGGCCTATATAGGCTTCAGATTTAATCATGTTCTCTTCACTGTCTTCGTATCTCTATATAAGCCTTCACAGCTGCTTATAGTATATTTGTAACTTTCTGACCAAAATGGAAAGAACAGATATCAAAGATTTTTTGAGTCACAAAAAAGAGAACTCGGCCGACCAGTGGCGCCATCTGGATTATCTTCGAGCCTCTCTCTCTCTCTCTTTCATTCTCCGAGGGGCAAATCTTGGAAAGTGTCACTCTTACGCCGCATAATTCTATATGGAGACTTGGGCTATAGTCACACCTGTGACCGCGCGGTAAACTTCGTCAAATGGCCAATCAAATCTCATTTCTTCAGGCTCTGAAGACGCTTCGGATTTCTTCTCAGCTGGACGGAAAAGACTTTAGACTATTAGCAGAAGTTCACAATAACTAAATAATAAATAAAAAGTTACACTTCACCTGAATTATATCTACATTCTGGCCTTACATCTGGAATAACTCACTTATTTACGAGTTTCTGAAGTAGGAATTAGTACCATATGCGTACCTATAAAGTACATAGTGAATGAGGAAGGACCCTTTTCCATTTTTTAACATATGGTCCAAGTGCGAGTTAAAAACTTTGCTAGTTTGCCGACATTAAAATCAATACAGGACACATATACTGAATTATAACCTGTGTCCCGAGTTAGAATCAATTTTTACAGAGGCATGCACAACCATTAAGTCTTCTTTTTTCGAACATTCAGAAGTTCATGTTTTACGAGTGAAATAAGATGTTTTCTGGTTGAGTTTTCGGTTCACTTGTCTGACAAAATGAAAGTTATGAATAATTTAGCCCAAACCTAAGGCGAGTATTCTCAGCTGAAAATATCCGCGCGTAACCGGGCTATTAACCGCTATTAATCACTATTAACCGGGATGATAACGCATCAACTAGCTAATACTTTATGTTACAGGCGTAACTAAAATTTTTAGAACTTCTATGATACGTATCTACGATACGTATCTATGATACGTGATGTAGTATTATGCGATGTATGTTTCTGTATCCTTAAATGTTATCAACGCAACGTAAAATACGAACTAGACTAGTCGGTTATGGTCGAACTAAATAAAATGCATCAAAAACGAAATTATCACATAAAACTCAGGTTTTTATTGTAATGACAATCAGTGCCTGTACATTGCAACCGATAATTGTAAACTAACAATAATTAGCTTATTGATTATTATACACAGTGTAAATTTTCGTAATTTTTTACGTGCAAATGCGTTACGATGCTTTTCTATTGAGTTACTCCAGTCATAAATGGTCGTGTCCTCACAAGTGGCAGTAAGATGCGTAGGTTGGAGCTCCGCTGTTCGTCTGAGGGTTGGAAATTTATGTCCCACTAGACCGACATTTGTCAAGCTGCTTTCAGAGAAACCAACATCGCAAAATTTATAAATGATCCGAATCAACCTTAATTAGAATTTGATCGTAATAAATCCCATGAAGTTCATGAAGCCATAAAAGAACATGATTAGTTTCATTATTATTTTGCTAATTACGCTTAATTATAGACAATTATGTTAATAAATTCTTTTTAAATATTGCATTTACAGTATGTTTGCAAAACCTTTTCTCCGTGTACCGAATGTCGAGGGCGTGAATAAATAGAGACTTTCAATTGGCTTCCACTTTTTAGGACACGACCGTGTATAATATTTAATTATGAATAAGGTTCAAATACTTACTACGTGTTCCTACTAAAGCCGCTGTTTAACAGAGCTAATACTTTAATAATACAAATAAGTAGTAAAATAATAAACAATTCAAACGGAACATTTCTGTTTCTGCTTGTATGCGAAGCTAAATATTTAAAAAAAACTTCAATAATTTTCATAATATTTCAGAGATGTTTGACTGGACTCCATAGAAATGACAATCAATTTTTAATTACCAACTTAAATCATTCACATTACCGTATTGTTTCCCAGAGCCCAAATCAATTAAAACACTGATGTGGTTTAATTGCAGTGGAAAACTAGGCGCTTATATATTCTACGTAAGTTTACAGTAAAATAACTTTTAGACTATAAATTAGGTTGGAAACACGGAAAATACTTTTATTTATTCATTATTTGGGGCGTAATTTTCGAGTGTCGAATTCAAATTCTAGTCACTCAAATGTCGAATTCATACTCCAGTTCTTAATTCGACACTTAGTGTCGGATACCGCTTTTTTCAAGTGTCGAATTTATTTCAGCCCCATTTTTTAAGTTTTAGAACGCATTAAATCACTTGCCGCATACGTTTACAGCTACGAGAAATATAATTCGGGATTTGATCCCCAAATTTCATCTATTCTAGTTTTTTTTCAATGCGCATGAAATTGTAGTTTTTAATCCATACTACAATATGAAATCACGAAAAAACTATAAATAATGCACGAAAAATTGAAAATCATGAAAACTGGTTTTCGCATTCTCATCTTTATTGATATATAATGGCTATTGGGAGTTAAAATAAACTAAATCGAGCTACTTACTTCACCAAAAAAATGTTGCTTAGAAAATTAGCTTAAAAAATTTTGCTTAAAAAAGTTAGCTTAAAAAAGTTTGCTTACAATTTTTTTCTAACAGGACATTCGTGCAATCTCACCTGATTAAACGAACTAAACTAATGGTCAGTTATAATGGTTGCTTAAATGAAATGAACCAGAATCTGCGTCTGGAGAGTTAACCCTCTTGTAAAACTTGCCCCGCTGTGACTTTTTGAGCAAAAAAATAGCTACAATTTTTGATGAAGTTAGAAATTAAAATGTATCCGTTATTTTAGCCAAAAAATGAACTTTTAATATGTCTCTTGTTTTTAAGATATTCCACTTTTAATAATATTTTTTGAGCCGAAAGTCAGAATTATCGCCAAGTCGGAAAATGCAAATATGTTTATCATCCAATCAAAATAGCGTCTAAACTTTTCCATGAATCAAGGGTTTGACCGCTTCTGAAGTATAGTAAACAGTATATTTCATTCTATCGGTACAGTACTATCGTGTACTTTTAACATAATGTAGATGGGACAAGGATACATATATTTATATGAATTAAATTGAATAAAATTGAGCTTGACACAGAGCGGTCAATATAGCTTAGCACACTTACTCGTTGCCACAAAATGTAATTGTTTTCGAAGCGTTTTCGATTATTATTTTACAGGAAGGTTAAGTTGCGTTATAAAAACAACTGCACACACATGTTTAAAGTATTCTTGCGTTAGAATATCTCAAACAACCGCCGTACTAGTTTTGGGTGAGATGTGAAATATTTTGCCATAGTCGAGACAAAAGTTAACCCGCAAGCTGAAATCTGTGCCATGCGGCACAGATGATCACTAATCGGACCATAGCTTCTTGAGTTGATTAATTTGAATCGCGATTCACACCACATTGTTGCCCGAGACGACCTCTAGTGGAAAAGTACCTTCCAAAAAATTCAGAAAAACTCAGTTTTTCTTAAAATTTAAGACTGTGTTTTAGTTAAGAAACCATCGAGCGGTACTTCTAGACCGAATTTTCTTGCACACATTTTAGGATAATTTTCAATCACAAAAATTTTGACCCGAAGTGAACCCAAAAAACGAAAATCCGATAATTGCAAGAAAAGCTGGATAAATAATTCCCCTGTTGATATTTATCTGACTTAAAAATTTAAGCGAATATAATGATACGGAACTCTCAACATTCACCTATGAACTATTTAAAAATAACGAAAAATGATTTTTTGTCAAATGATAAGTCATCTATATGCAGTATTATTTTTGTTTCGACTTAAGAGTGTCGGGACTTATCAATCTTGCTATATATAATATTAACAAATTGCGTAGAGATAATACAACCCGATTTGGTGCAGAGGTGGAGGTAGATGATACGAACAATATGACACAAAAAGGAATGATAAAGGATAACTCGGCACCAAATCAATCCCAAATTTGCGTGGTCGGAATACGCCTACGGTTGGAACATCGGTAGAGCGAGATGAGCTGAAGAATATGGGATATAAAATAACAAATTCTGATAAAGAAGTCGATAATTATACGGAATAATAATATATTGCGTAGGCGGATATTACAGATAAGCATATAAGTAGATATAATACCGTAGTAAGTTTACCTCATAAGATCAAGAATGACCTAATTTGAGGAAAACAGCTTGAATGTTAGTAAATATATAGGAAATTCTCTATTCAAACTAGCCCTTATACCTGTAATTAGGTTTAACCATACACATTTATGAGTTTGCTTTCACCGTATCTTTATAACAATTTTTAGACCGGAAGTACCGACGAAAGTGACGGTTGAAAACTGAAAATTGATTATTTTGAATCCCGAATCACACCAAATTGTTGCTCAAGACGACTAATCGTGGAGAACTATCTACAAAAAATTTAAGTAGGAATGACATTTTTAAAATTTCAGTTTTTCAACAATTTAAGACAATGAAAACATCGAGTTATAACAATAGTATAGCGCCTGATGAAATTCAAAAAACCTTCGTCCGATTATTTTCGACTCCAACTAGATTTTTAACCTCAGAATACATTGTCGTATATATCCCCTTATCCGAAAATTCAGGCCTAACTACTCATATGCCCACTGTGTTATAAATCACACGTCGGCGATGTAAGTGACTTTTAAATCAGTTTTTATTGCAGTTATTAAACGACAACTATAATTAGCTTAAAATTAGAATTTTCTGATAATTGAGTCGAACCCACTCACGAGTTGTGGCGGTTAGAAACATAGTCTGTATATAATATTGACCACTTTCCCTTATGTAGACACATAGAATTGAAACAGGGAACAGTTGGGTGCCCTTCGGACCCGTTTCTGTACTTCTAATACGGGATAAGTAATTGCCAAGTCAAGTTTTATCGTTGGTATTTTGCCAACGTACGGACCCGACTTCAAACTGTGAAAAGTCCATAAATCATGCCTTATCTAGCCTGTCTTGAACTCTATACCTTCTGGCGAGGGGTCCAAACTCGTTTTAAGGTAAGGAAAGGACAAATGTCATGATACTGCTTTATGGAGATACAATTCCATTTTTTACTGAAAACAGATGGAGTAACACAAGTAGAACCACTTCAATTTGACATATAAATATACTTTACTTTGTTTTCTTCTTATTCGAATGAACTACTTGAACATTAATATGTACGTAAAATATTTAGTTTAACCCGTAAGCTCATATGTGTGTCGCTCGGCATATATTTTAGTTAATCAGCCCATAACTTCTGTTAGAGTGGTGCTACGTCGAGTTTGCCACCCAGTACGCCCCCATCAACCGCCTTCCCGTCTTTTTTAACGTACCTTTAGACCGGAAGTGGCAACGGAAGTGGAGGCTAAAAATCGGATTTTTTTTTAGAATCGGGAATCACACCAAATTGTTGCCCGAGACGACCTCTAGTGGGAAATTATCTTCAAAAAAATGTTACAATTTCTTGCGCATTTGTTAGGATAACTTTCGACTACGAATTTTGACCGGAAGTGGACGCAAATGCTTCCCTGTTGGGGAAGAGTTACGTAACTCTCAATATTCGCAAGTAAACTTTTTGAGAAAAACAAAAAAAATATTTTGTGTCAAATGATAAATCTTCTAGACTTACTATTATTATTGTTTTGGGATAAGAGTGTCGGGGCTTATCAATTTTTCTATATATAATATTAACGAAATGCGTATACATAATCCATAGAGATTTAGTGAAGAGGTGGACAGAGATGAGGCGAAGAATATGAGAAAAAAATAAACGAATTCTGATAAAGGCTTCGATAGTTATAGGGAAACTCGGCACCAAATCAATCCCAAATTTGTGTGGAGGGAATACGCCCATTGTTGGTACAGAGGTAGAACATGAAATATAAAAGTACAAATTATGATAAAGTATTCGATAGTTAAACGAAATAATAATATTGTGCGTAGATGTATATTGCAAATAAGTTCATAATTAGATATAATACCGCAGTTAGTATACCCTATAAGGTCAAGAATGACATAATTTGACCGAAAACAGCTTAAATGAAAGTAAATATATCGGAAATTATCTTTTCCAACTGGCCCTTATACCCTCAATCAATAACACGAAAATAGGAATCTAGAACTCAAATTATGAGTTTCACGAGTGTGTGTCGAGCGACACGCATTGCAACGTTGGCTTAGTTTCATTCTTGCAGCGTACGGGTTAATAGGGTAAGGCTACATACGGTCAATTGCGAAATCTGTTCTGCCAGACTTGCATAGAAGTTTCCTTGGGACATTTTCCGACGATTTTGTGCCATAAGTGGGTAAATTCCATAGGCTTCAACTGAAGTGGACAGATATTACTAGGATTTAGTGAAAATTACGAACTAAGACTGGAAAACGTCGAAAGTTGAAATATGGCCCGTAAAACAACATACATCCCCATCTGACATAACTGTAATTAAACTGAACCACAACTCCAATTCCCAGGCGAAAATCGTACCAGTCATATAAGCAAAGGGGTTCCTTTCTCCACGTTGATTTCTTCTCTCTCGATGCGATAGAGAGTACCTCTCCACATCGTTTATAAGGGTGCCATTAATGCTTCACGAAATTGACCTGTTTGGATGAATATAAGATGTAAACCAGCTTCCGCTGCATTATTATTATTTTAATAAAAATACTATATTAAATTGTATTAAATTTATTTTAAAAAATAAAATAATGTTGAAATTGAACAGTGAATATGTTTCTTTCCATTACTGAACCAGTAGTATATAACTCCATGTAGTGGTCGAAAGGGGAAGTGCACCTGGAAGTTAACCTGAGGAACGGAATAAATGCTACAGAAGATTTGGTTTTAGATAGTTTAAGGGCAAAGTCGGCCAGACCCTTACAAACGCTGAATAACGGAAACCAAAGAGTTCAGAATGGTATTGGGAATAAACACGCAGGAAAAGAAACTTATATATAATAAGATAAGATCACAATATGATTATACTTATAATAAGAAACGAGTAAAATAGAAGTTATGCAGCATAAAATATGTCAGAAATGACGATAAATGTTACAAGTGATGCCAGTTAGGAAACAAATTAGAGGTGACGATAAAGATCGTAAATAAGAAAACAGAATAATGTGGAACAACAGTAAGACAATAAGTCGACAGCGAGAAGACAAACGATACATTTGAAAAAGAAGAAAGAAAGCAAAACAAAACAAGGACGATTGTAAATACAAGTAGAACTAGAAAAGCAAAAGAGGAAAAAGATAGGAAACAAATTATTAATGCGAACGAAATAGACACGGTAACGGAACACAGGGGTGCGATGGGCGAGATCAAATATAATGCCCACGAGTAAGGAGGCAAACGAAAATGTATAACATAAAGTCTGACTGTCAAAGGGTGTAGGACATAAGCACACGAAAAGAATAATAACCCGGTATCACCTAACTAAAATATAGGAGCTGAAATTATAGCCAGCGACAGGTAGAGACACGCAAAAATGAATGAAATACGCAAATACAATATTACCATGTAACGTCTAGTGTGAATAATTGTTAATGCACATACGCCAACTCATACAAGCAAACTAGAAAAATAAACATTATTAACCACGAACTGACACATCAGCATACTCGTCAGTACCCTCCACGACAGCTTAAATTAAACCAAAAAATTGAATTGATTTCCATTTTAACTAGCAATTAGCAGGATAATTAGCAGATAATTAGCAGCCTCTCCCCATCTTCTTACTGGCATTACATGTGTTAAATTGCTAAACTGTGGTGTCCATCGATTTTCTTGTTATCCTTAGTTATTTTATATTACCGCTAGAGAGATTTCCCCGTTCTTATGTTTCAAGCTCCATTCCGTCTCTTTCGTTTATCATTGAACTAAAGTTGTGAAGGTTTTTACAAATGCTCATCACTCATATTATTTGATACCCAACACCTCCCTTTTCTTCTCCATATCGCCTCCATGTCTATTATTATTGTTTCCCACTTCCGGTATTTGTTTCATTATGCTCGGAATTTCGCGTGACCGCCGTGTCAACTCGTCCTTCCCAATTTCCAAGTTCTATCTTTTCTCCCACCGTTTCTCTCTCCCTTACCCGTTCTCATTTGGTGCATTTTTGCACATATAGACGTAATATCACAAGACATTAATTTCGTTATCGATGGTATCCATATCGGTTCCCCTATGTTTCCTCGTTCATCGTCATGCATCGTCTTTGTTGTTTTCTGGTGACCTTGGTAGTACCTGGGTTTCCTAAAATGGTTACAAATCCGGTTTACTGGTAGATCGATAGATAGGTATTTTGCTGTTATATTATTTCGACATTTTGACTAAAATTGTTATGTTTACCAAATAATTATGATTATGACCTGAAATATATCGTGTAACTTAGCGGTAGTCAATTTACCTATTATCATGTAATTTTCCAAATATTTCTAAATACTGTAATTTACATTTCGATGGTTTTAATTTCCTATTTTTTTTTTACCCAGTGATAGTTACAGCCAGATATGTGCAGGTGAAACTCAGATCTTGCTGAGCTTCATTGTTTCCCTCTTCTTTTCACCTGCCCTCTTCTTTTCACCTGCCAATTACTCCAAATATTTAGGTTGAACTTTTTATGGTACAATATCCTGCGTCTCCGTTTGCCCCTTTGTCTCTTTAGCCCACAATCGTAAGATGGTGTGTTTTTTGCTGGTTGTCCATCATTCGACTATTGTTTGTCTTTTCACGCATACTCTCTGTAGTAAACATAATTTTATTTAAATGCATGTCCACAATTACTTACGTGTAAGTTATTGAGTATAATTATTAATTTTAGCTGTATGATTTTGTTAGCAGGAAACGCGCTAGCAATGATTCATAATGGTTCACATGAGTTGATAAATGACTAGGGAGTCTAGTATTATTCCCAAGAAAAGCAACCAAACAGATATTGTTGTATTAGTTAGCTGGTAGCCCCATTGGATGGCCCCATTGGATGGCCACTGCACATTTGTATTTTAAGTCAAGAATTAATAGATCAGCAGCTAGCAATAGAAACGGGATATTGTGTCTTTACCACACTAGTATTACCACACCTATTATTAACACCAGAAAATTCTTACAAAATTTGGGTATAAACTTTATACAAGGCGTTTACACATAATATACACAAAAATCAAGACGAGAAGCAGAGAAGCAAATAAAGGATGTTGAAACAACCTATTTATCTTCTGCCACTGACCGTTACGAACCCGAGCTGGTTAAGCGTTAAATCCAGATCTATCTAAATTAACGTTACGATACCGTAGAATAATCGGCTACATTAGAAGGCAGTCTACTGGGTGTTGCCCAACAACTTCCTCGGATATACGGACAGTGCTTGATCATAGAACATAGGCTTATTCGAGAAAGGATCTACCTATCCATACCACATTTATATAATATGGTTGTATCCCCTTCGTAGGATATCCATGTCCACAAAGACAAATTAAAATATGGAGCCAAGATTCTGGATAAAGCAAATTTGTAGATCCTACATTGATTATTGCATGGTCAGAAGGTTAACGTACACAAACTTACAGTGCTGACCACCCAGCTTACTGCGTTTACTTCACGTGATACGTAGCATCGTGCAATACCCGATGAACAGATATTTAGTGACTCCTTCTAAATAGCAAGGTACTTTCAATAACGATCCCAATTACATTAATTTTTTTCAGCAACAATCATAATTTGTATAACGCGACATCCTGGTAGTCTAAGCTAGGATTCACAATTTAGCCATTATAAATGCTCTGACGCTTGGTTAGCGTTTATGAGTTCCATAGCTCTAAGAATAATAATACAATTTGGTGTTTCTACATTGTTGTGTTGACTCTGATAACTCGACTATCGATTCAGTTACAAATCTGAAATTTTTAACCATGTGTAACATTTTTAGAGCAAAGAGAAAAAAAAGACAGCGGAAAACGTCGTGCACATTTACTAGTTACCCCGATTGCAAGCGAGCCATCTTGCTCTAGACGAACCGTTTTTAGAATTTTCAAACTGATAATAGAAGAGAGAAATCTCAAGATTCGGATGAAGTAGAAATATGGAAGATTTGAGAAGAACAAAGGTCGAGTTGGTCCACTTGCCTATGCCGTATACTTCAAATATTTAAAACGGTTAATTTTGCAGAACTGAGGTTCATAATAATTAAAGGTAATTATGAAGGATTTGAAACTAGAGGAGAAAGAAACTAGATGTATTTATAACTAAACAGACCAGCCTACACTAGAAAACCATGAAATAATAGATTATGATAATTGTACACATAGAACAGCAACAACTATGATAAATTATTACTAAAAAGTTCACATTTACTAGTTACCCATATTGCAAGCGACCTACTTGCTCTAGACGAACCTTTTTTAGAATTTTGAAACTGATAATAGAAGTGAGAAATCTCAGGATTCGGATAAAGTAGAAATATGGAAGATTTGAGAAGAAAAAAGGTCGATTTTGAAAACTTGAAATTGAGAAAATCGCTCAAATTTCGTTTTGAAAGCTTGCCAGAGAAGTTAAAATGTCGGTGCCGCTTGGCTTCAAGTTACATGACGAAGCTTGGATACAAGTCATGTGTGGTGTAAGAAGGCCAATTTTGAACAACGGCCCATGAAAAACGTTTCGGAAAATTTACGAAGATTTAGCATTTTTTGCAAAAAAAACGCGCTGGTATGTAACAACTTTGAGTGTCTTAAAAGGGCGTACTCCAAAGGGCGTAAAAGTAACAACAGACGTCTATAGTTAAATATTATAGTCTAAAGTTATTCCTTAGCTAAAGAAGACTTATCCAAATGGAAACTACTCTTTCCAGCAGGATAGCACACCATGTCATACAGCGGAAAACTCAGCACTTCGTGGCAGAAAACATGGCAAATTTCTGGCTCGCCGATTTTTGGTCCCCATCAAGCCCTGATTTAAATCCATTGGGTTATGGAATTTGGGGCATAGTGACTAGTGCATTGGAGTCCACCTACAACAAAAATTTGGACGATTTCGATCGAGCGATTCGAAAGATATGGAAGAATCTAAAGACCGATATAGTTAGATGAACTTGAAATCTTTCACGGCCCGGTACGCGTAGGTTATAGGGAAAATGGTCGCCACTTTCAATACAAAAGAGGAAAACAGTCTAAACGAACGGCCCTTTTCAGGGCCACTAAATATTTGGACTCCAAATGTTCGAAAAAGTAGATTTTTTAAGAGCGCGCCCATTTGTGACAGATCTATGTACAAGATTATTGATCGTGGCCAATTTATATGGTAAAATGTTTTATCGGATAGATTTGAAAACTTGTTTGTAACACTCAACTTATAAAGGCGATTTCTGAAACGTTATCTCTTGAAAATGTATAATTGTCATTACATGCGTACTTTAAAATATCACCCGAAGTCAAATGGGAATGAGTAAATGTGTGATAAATATCGAACGTAAATTTGTTTTTTCACTGCATTGCAAAGATCGATATAAATATGAAGCTACAGACCAAAATTGGCAAACTGCAGCAGAGTACCATTACAATTGTAACCGTATTTGGTCCAATTGCTTATGCCGTATACTTCAAATATTTAAAACGGTTAATTTTGCAGAACTGAGGTTCACAATAATTAAAGGTAATTATGAAGCATTTGAAACAAGAGGAAAAACAAAATAGACGCATTTATATCTAAACAGACCAGCCTACACTAGAAGACCATGAAATAATAGATTATGATAATTGTACACATAGAACAGCAACTAATATGGTAAATTATTATAAAAAAGTAAAATATACAACGAGGGGTTTAATATATTACGACATTTCAGCAATAATCCATAATGTAGGCAAATTTCATCCGTATTCCTTTCCTCAATGGGCCCCCATTCCAATTCATTATCCGTAAACAAGAAATTATCGATTAAGCCTACCGCCAACCGAAATTTAGAATATACAAAAACAATTTAGAAGAAATTGCTATCATTTTTAGTTTTTATTTGATACGCTTCTACTGCAATTGTTGGAGATACCAGCAATACCAAGCGTTGTTCACATTTAGAACAACTATCATAACAGCTGTTCGTTTTCGACCTGTTTAGCCTTATTCATGAGCAATATCATCTTAAAATACCCACTAAATTGTGTATGCGCAAAGTTGTAGCGAGACAAAGAATGCACAAGAAATGTGGGCTAGGGTTAAAGAGCTCGAGTTAGGAGCGAAAGTTCGGCAATATCATTTGTGTGTATTTTGCGATCTAAGTATGAAATGTTAACCTACGGTTGTTAGCGTACTGGTCAAATGTCAGGATAACGCATTTAAACACTTAGAAAATATTTGACTTGAGCGCGGATGGAACCCGGGCCAACGTACTCAGAGCACATCATCATAACGATCAGACGATCAAGCCCTTGTTAAGTGAGTTTTTCTTTTTGACAGTTATACTTTTAACTGAAACTTTACTTCATAGCTTTGTAGACTATTTCATAAAAAGCTAACACGGTGCTCAACTTCACGCTTCTAATTGCTTAAAACCATTATGACATTGGTCCTATTATTAAAAAGAGCAAAACGTTGAATAATAATTAAGGATAGACCCAATGTTGTGTCTTGCCGCTTATTTTTTTTTTCACATTTGTGTATTGTTGAGACTCCTCCTTTTTTCCGTCTTTCAGTACTTCAACTGTAATCAGCCCCCCTTTTTCTCCACATTTTATTCCATTCCTTTAATGGTAATGTTATTATACTCCACATTGCCTTGAGTTTTCTTGATATCCATCGCCTCTTATCTTTATTTCCTCTCTGTCTCCTATTTCTCTTCTTACCTTTTTTAATATCCCCACAAAAAATTTCTTGCTTTCCTTGTAATTTATTTTCCCTACTTATTTACATCCTTCTCTCGTCGAGTCCAAACTTGATTTCGATCGTATTATTTATTTTTATTTTCTTCGCCTTGTTTCTAGCCCGCATTCGTCTATATTTTCACCTTTCCGCATATTTGGTGCATCGCGAGTAGTATTGCGCCTTTCGACTATCCACTTCGCTTGTGTCCGTGTGCTATTTGTCAGGGTGCATTTTTAACCGATATTTGGTGACTTTCCATATAAACATAAATTATCTACAAAATATTGTTTCCATGTGCTGGGAAACGCCCGCACTCCAGTGCTACAGAGAGTAGTGCTCATCTTAGTGTTACACTTTAGTACTATACACTAGAGTTCCCCAACATTGTGAGGAATAATGGTATGGGCCTGTACAGTAAGGTTTACAGTTTACTATGGCATTAGTTATAATTGATTTCCTTGTGTACCCACTAGTTCGCCAAATATTGTCACTTTTTCAGAATTTCTCTGCCCGTTCAAAAAATCATTTTTTTTCAAAGCTCACATTTGACCATTTTAGTAAAGGATATTTTTTGAAGTACAAATGCAATACTCTAGAGATACGTTAGTGATACATAACTAATTATGTTTTTCTGAAAATGGTTGATAATTTTCGGCTGCGGATTTTGTGACGATTTAATATCTTTTTGAGAAATATAGAATCTTTCAATCATAGACTATTGAATACGATCGTTATTGACCTCATTCTCATTTTTGAGTGACAAATCTTCAAGCCGATTATTTAACTCGTCCACGATTTCTTCAGTACTGATCGGGAAAGGCTCTGTATCTTGTTTTTTGAATTTGGGGAGCCCAGTACAATTGAATCTGTGGTTAATAATATTGACCTTCAATTCCATAATAATGTCCACAACTTTATTTACTGTCATCTGTTCTGTAAGTCGTGTTTCTTGATTGGTAATTAGAAACTCGACTAGCCAGCTTCGATATTTTCCTTTCAAATTGGCAAATGTTCCTAAATTCAGAGGCTGAAGGTACTTTTGCACAGGTCTTCTCCATAGACATTTCTGATTTATTCATTACGTCGTTCATAGACTTCTCCTGAGTTTATCATTTCGGCAAGTTCTTCTCTTTCCTTTTTTGTTAGGACAAGCTTTAGTTTAAATTTATGCTCATAACGTTTTTGTATTTTTCCACTCATATTAGTAGAATATTGCTAAAAAAAACATTTACAAATTCTTTCAGTAACACTGCACAGTACACTTGTGCTCACTTGTAGCATTGCAACATATCGATGTCATGGTTCTACGTTATACCCCTTTTCTCGCTTACGGTGACACCAACTTAACGGTTTTCTTAAAGGCTACTGCGACAATTTTGACACTGACTGAAGTGCCCATCATAAATTTGGTAAACCGAATCAATTAGCTCTAAGGCACAATCATTAAGGCATTTGATTGTCGCGCTAGAAACTAACCTATGACACCAACAATCCGGGTTCAAATTCTGTCGATGTTCTACTTTCAAATTGGGAAACTACCAGCTTTAACATTATCATGCCTAGTGCGAGGACAGGAAGGTAATATATATAATTGAAATCTTATGCAGCTCGAAGGCATGGTTAGCGTATTCGGGAGAGTATTGCTCCAGTAAAGGAATATAATAGATCTAGAACGATTGTCTATGAAAATGAATATGAATAATGAATATAAAAAAATGAATATCAAAAATGAATATGAAAAATGACTGTGAAAATGAATATGAAAATGACTGAAAAATGAATATCAAAAATGAATATGAAAAATTAATATGAAAAATCAATATGAAAAATGAATATAAAAATGAATACAAAAAATGAATATAAAAATCAATATGAAAAATCAATATGAAAAATCAATATGAAAAATCAATATGAAAAATCAATATGAAAAATCAATATGAATCAATATGAAAAATCAATATGAAAAATCAATATGAAAAATCAATATGAAAAATCGGAATATATGCCGTTCTTAAAGATACTACCGTAGCAGGGTGGCAGACGCAGAAAAACCTCGGGTAGCAAACCTCGACATGAAGTCAAGGTAAAGCTCCGGTAAAGCAAAGGTTACTGGTTCGAGTCCGGTCCAAAGGTTTACCATTGCGTGTAGTAGTTGAATAGAAATACAGACCCATATCAGTTTTTTACGAACTTGATTATTTCTTTTTTGCGAATCCAAAAACAACAAACGCTATTGTTGAGTAATTGACGGAAAATTATTATTTTACTTTATGGGGTTTTCACACAACCATATTTTCAGTAATTTCGTGCGAACGCGGTAAAATCACGTTGGAATTGTCAATTTCCGCATTGTTCATAAGCGGTAATACAACATGTATATTGGTTATTTTATAATATGGTTCAAATGGCGGTACCAATTGGTATCTATTTCATACTTTACGGTTCAACATTATAACTGCACACATGGCTAAAAAGTGTACATACCCCAAATACTGTGACCACATCTGAATTATCAAAAGCAGTACATTGTTTCAAAATTAGTGAAAATACGTGACACAAAAAATCCAAAATCCCTATCTTTGTGCATGAAAATGACCTTTTTTGAAAAAACGTAAATTTTAACTCCTGGGGGCCTGGCTTCAAAAAAGGGATAATCTCTAGTGCTTATCCGCAAATTCTGGCCAAATTATCCAAATTTTATGGGCAATAGTAAAATTAACTTAATTATGTGTCCTAAATTTCTGAAAAACGGGCCACCCCAAAAAAGGCCAAAAATGTCAAAAATACTCCCAAATTATTTATTACAAGCAAGATTAAATATTATCTCATGTTATATTTTGTATTCTATGAATTACTCAGATAATAGAGCCAAGCTATATCTAATTTATATCCGACTTTTTGCTTCTACAGTGATTAGGTAGGCGAAACGGAGGTAGCCTAGAAAAATCGAAACAAGCATGAAACAATATAATTCTACATAGAATATACATTTTTGTGCTCCCTAATGATCGTTGACCTTGATGTTTTACCGTGGAGTTGATCCAGATGTTCCAAAAAACATTCAAAGTGCCTTGCTTTTCGTTTCATGATAAAGGCGGCACGGAGTGGCGCATCAAACCAACTGTCAAATATACCGTTTTGATCAATAAGGTTGAAGTGTATCATCCCCAAAAACATATTATTTGAGATCAAGTTCAATTTCCTATCTCAATCGATCAATAGGAAAAGTTACTTAAATTGTATTAAATATACGGAAAAATAAACAATATTTGAAAGTGACGAAAGCTACCGTTTGAGCCTATTTTCACTCATCGACCAGTTTTTCGTGTTTTACTCGAAACTGAGCATAACTAGGTAAGAATGCCCCCAGGACTCCCCAACCAAATTCCACGGTGCATCTTTTACGGGAAGTTTTAGACCGGAAGTATGACGGGAAGTATGACGGGAAGTACTACCTAAAAAGCGGAAAATGATTTTTTGGAGTTGATTTTTTTGCGTGGGATAAATTTTAGCCAACAAATGCCTTCAAAAAATCTAAGTGGTCCAATCCAAGTCGGGGTACCTAACAAATGACAATTGAAGGAGTTCCACTTTCTTATTATTTATGTCTTGCCCAATATTACAACCGAAAGTGAACCTAAAAATTAAAAATTCGAAAATGTACGTCGAAAATTGACCCAGTTATGGACTGGCTATTTCTAATCTGACAGTGAAAATTTAAGTCGGCTAGCCCTATGCGTCTGTCAGAAAATTGATTTCAGACAACCTTTTTCATATTATTTGTGTTGTTCCGTGTTTCTTGTAGACTCATCATTCTTATCTTATTGCGATAACATTTATCGACCCGACAACAGAGAAAACAACAAACAAATAGTTCTCGAGATGTAATATTATTATCGATGAGTCATGAGCCTAAATTTGGTCAAAACGGTGCACAGGGGTTACTTTCCAAAAACGGTTCATAGTAGTTAATTATGGGCGAAATAACATTGGTCCAATTGGTCCACTGTCGAACCCAGAATCATCGATGTAGATATCTCACACACATATCTCTAGAGTACCCCCCTAGGGGGTCAACAGAGCAAGAGGTCTGTTAACGGAACTTAGTGGGTCTGCTAGAGTTTTTCATTGCGGTTCAGAATCTATTTTCAGAATGTCCAAATATATACTCCTTCGTACAGTTAACCCCCCAAAACCCCTATTGTGAAGTCTTAAATTACCATAACCTATATCATTTAGTGGGCGAATTTAAGTCAAAACTGTCATTAAAGTATGTCCGATTGGCTCCAAAGTGGTCTTATTCGACGCGTCTAAGAGGACCGACCCGAATTCTTAACACGTGACTCGTTATAGGCCAAAAACTGGACCGAAAAAGATACAAATTTTCAAAAGGTGACAAAATCACGAATTGTTCACTGTTCGATTTTATTATGATTTAGAAAAAATGCCAAGATTGTAAAGTATGTTCACGAAAAATTTGACTCGAAACAACTGCGTTAAAACTATATTTCAGGACGGTCAAACTCAACTATATTCGACTCATTTTTGGCTTTAGAGGGGGTTAACTGTATGAAGGAGTATAATTGTTGACATTGTGTAATGAGATATAAAAAACCGCAAGAAAAAACTCTATCAGACCCACTAAGTCACGTTAACCGACCTCTTGCTCTCTAGACACCGGCGGGGGGGCACTCTAGACACACGTTTTCCAGGCAACTAATCGTCGGTCAACTACGTTGCTTTTTCAAACAATTTTAGGCTGGAGGTATCTGGTCCCGAAAGACCCAGTAGAAAAATATCTTAATCAAATTGTTGCGCTTATTTTAGGATACCCACCAACTAGGAATTTTAACAGAAAGTAAACCTAAAAAGGGAACGTCAGAAAATTTCCGTCGAAAACTTGGTTGAGGCATTAGTCAGACTATAGTTGTCCAAAATAGCCCTGTTAACCTGGATTACGCGCTCGGAAGGTTGATTTAATCGTTCATGAATTACATGAGAATAAATGTAATTGATTCTAGGTTCAATTACGAGATTTAATATTCGCCCATGATTTTGATTATAAGAATAAGAGTAACACTTCGTTTAATATTTAGAACGCATTTGAAAGCAAGTCAAGCGGACTAAGCCGTTACAGTTACAGAGCTTGATAACTCCTACACACGTGTCAAAATCGGTCCCTCCCCTCCCCGGGTGTCCAGTCCGCAACTGATCGGTTAACGAGACTTACTGGCTCTGATAGAGTTTTTTTCTTACGGTTTTTTCGTCTCATTATAGAATGTCCAAAATTAACCCCCTCTAAAAACAAAAATGAGTCGAATATAGTTTACTTTGACCGTCCTGAAATATAGTGTTAACGCAGTTGTTTCGAGTCGAATGTTTAGTTAACATATATTGCGATCTGGGTATGTTTGCTAAATCATAATAAAATCGAAAAGTGAAAAATTCGTCATTCTGTCAATTTTTGAAATTTTGTACCTTTTTCGGTCCAGTTTTTGGCCTATAACGGGTCACGTGTTAAGAATTCGGGGTCGGTCCTCTGAGAATAATTTAAGCTTAAATCATGACGCGTCGAATAAGCCCACTTTCGAGCCAATCCGACATACGTCACGAAATGACAGTTTTGACTTAAATTGGCCATCTCCACATAACGGGTCTATGATAAAATCTGTCAAATACCCTTAACATTTGATATGTTGTAGAGTTTGGCTTCACTGGTTTGGCTTCTACTGGTTGACCAGTAGATACCACACCTGCCCCTTTTGGTGTAGGACGCCTCTCTTTCCCATTTTTCTCGAAAGCTATTCATTGTGTTATTTTAAAATTTTGCATGATCCAAGATTTATCCATTGCCGACCTAATGGAATGTTTCTGTTGAAAATATCTCTATTGGTTTGGGTACAATAGTGGCCAATTTGAGTGTTGTACAAAGTTATTTTTTACATTTAAAAGAGTTTTCTCGAATTAAAAAAAAACTTTCACCATTAAATTGTAGCAACAAAAAAATTAAAATATAAGTACTTTCAGTAGCATAATACGCCAAAAAGTATAGCATTAGATTCACCATGAATTAATCCCGGGTGGTGCAAAATTTGAAACCCTACTATTTATTTATTTATATGGATCACCACTACAATCGGGCATTTTTATGCATATATATTACAATTAGGTAACCCGATGAAAATTCTCAGAACGCTGGACATTGTTACAAGCATTTTGTCCCGGTTTTCGCTTAGTTTAAAGAAAGGTCCGGCTTTTTGAGAATTTCCATCTGGTTACCCTAATAGTAATATACATTTATATATTTATCAATATATTATTAATATATATTTATATATATTTTTATAACCCCTAATGTGTGTGCAGGGACCTTAAGCGGTCTATTCATTCCACAATATCTTGAGAAGTATAGAAATAATCGCTGGGAAGTTCGGCACGATTAAGGACTAACCCATTACGCCACTAATAATCTGAATTTTATGATTAGAATTCGCCCACTTGACTGATAAAGTGTTATAAATTGCAAGGATGCGGAAATTTAGCGAGAGAGAAAAGTTCATTAGCCTCTAAGGTACCGTTCCTGACTGACAATCTACAATGTTAATACACAGATTGGAAGCATGAGGCCATAGCTTTCGTAGCCTTTATATTTAAAGTTGGTCTTATCAATGGAATTATCAACTAATGCAATTACGTGCTTCCTTAATGCGCGACTTCTAGAAGACTAATCTCCAATCTAAACATAAAAGGGCCAGATGTGGTATCTGCAGGAAAACGCGAAATGGTATCTACTAGTTGAAGTTCAAATGTCGAGTCCAGAAGCGAATCTGACTAGGAATTCCCATCAATGGAAACGAAAAATCCAACGAACCAATCCAAATTCAGAAATGGTAAATGGTAGGAAAAGCAAACAGGACATGAGCACTCCCCTGACTGTGTGAGAGGAGCGGATTTTTTTAATGATCTCGGAAAGCCGCATCCGAGAAAAAGTGTTACTGGCATTCAATAATGCACTAATAAAATTTTGGGACGAAAGTTTATTTTGCGGACAGAGTCTAATGGTCTAACCTACTCCACAAAACGTTCGTCTCAAAAGGAGAAAATAGATAAACACCTCGCGGAGTTAAGCGAATGCTTATATGAAATCCAAATTTAGCCGTCCAAACAGATGGCAGTTTCGGACATCTTAAGTAAGAAGGATACTGCCATTAAGAAAGATAATAAATCGGTCAAGCACAAAACGCGGACGAAGTCCTGGAAGAAGTTAGAAAATACATGAAAACTGGAAATTCGCCAAAATTCTTTCCAATGAAAAAACGCAACAAATATCTTATGTTAAGAAACAAGTTAAAAATTAGTAATTCCGAGAGGTCCAGTACAAGAAACGCTGGAAGCCTATCATGACCAACTTAACCACCCGGGGTATCTAACATACAAATATTATAAAAC
Source organism: Mesochordaeus erythrocephalus (assembly GCA_004367975.1). Taxonomy (NCBI): domain Eukaryota; kingdom Metazoa; phylum Chordata; class Appendicularia; order Copelata; family Oikopleuridae; genus Mesochordaeus; species Mesochordaeus erythrocephalus. Next base: position 23,318 of record SCLF01366675.1, read on the forward strand.
AAATTTGGTCTGGGAATGGAAGAAGAAATTGGGTAGCTCCACTTAATTGAGCTGAAAGTATGGTCCCCAAATACCTGGAAACGATCACTTCGGATAACGGAAACGAATTCGCCGGAAAATTCACCAAGCGAATGGTTTGGTCGAAAGAGCAAACCAGACTCTAAAAAAATGTAATCAACACAACGGGGAAAATATCCACGAAGCATTTTTCAGTAATGAGAAAATACTGTATACAAAAGGGGAAGAAGGACAGACCAGGACCGTTTCGTTTTAAAGGCCCATATGTAATTGGAGAAACATATGGGGGGAACATCGTACAACTTTGAGGAGAAGAATGAAGAAGAAAGAGGAATAATGAGAAGGGTATGAGAAATTAAACCTTTTATAGAACGAAAACATAATTAGACGGAAAAGCGAGAAAAGAAGGAAGCATAAAAGGAAAACAGAAGAACGGAGCCCAGACAGAGATAAAAAAAAAACAATAGAATGGGAAGAAGACGACTTACAAGAATGGCGGCATTGGAGAGAAGATTAAAAACGAGAGACATAGTGGTATTAGGGAAAAAACAAAGAAAACACTAAAGGAACAGAAAAAAGAACCGGTAGTCAATAAAAAACTAAGAAAGGTATTAAGAATATTGTAGAACACAAGACATAAGATATATGAAAGTTCTGGAAACTTCAGAAAGAGGGAAATATATGCTGAGGGTTAGAAGAACATCAGGAGAAAAATAATTCGACGAAAGCCTCAAAAAACGGAAAACAGTAGAAAACTAGCAGAAAGAAGATTACAAGACAAAGAAGACAAGGAATTACATCTTCTGCAAATTTTTGTAGCCGAAGATCATCTACTAAGTCCGCGTTTCGAGGTAAAGGATAACCGAATCGAAACGGCAGTAGTCGATGATTGAACGCTGATCTACTTAAGCAAAAAAAGCTAGACACATCAAATTCAAGTAAAAGTGTACAAATAAGTGTAATACGAAATAGGAGATAATATCTTATTTTATGTGTAAAATATAAACGCTAAAACTACAATAGAAGTATCGAAACCGGCCAATGATTTTAATAAAAGGTATGAAACTTTGAATAGAATAGGATAGAAACAGGGTGTCAAAGTGGATATAGTTTATCTAGATTTTCATTGTTTTTATATACAAATAGTAAGACCGGGCATGAAGTCCTTGGGAAAATTTCAAGGAAACAAAAATTCAATAATTCGCTCATAGTTCTGATATAATTGGCTAACAATTTTGAAACGTGCAATTATTCAAAAAAACAAGTCTAGTGTAGAAATCGCCAAAAACGGAGCAAGTGGTGATCTAGGTGGTTAAGTGCGTGTAAATAATCGTATCAACTGTAAAAAGGTGATTATACATTCATGCAACTTTTAACAACAGAATGCATTATGGATATAACCGTGTCTGAAATTTTAGTAAAAGTTTCAATATATAGTTGTTGCTTCGTTCAAGCAGAATCTATTACCCATATTGTTAGAGATTCCACCGTCTAGATAGTGACCCTATTATTTTCCGAAATTATATTTCAATATTGCAGTTAAGGTGACAGCGGCACCTGTGGTCTCTTTGCTTTGATAATTAAATAAAGGACACTCTAATTCCATAAAATGTATAAAAAAGCGGTGAATGAATACTTGGGTGAAGTTATACGGAATGATATTTCTCTATCAGTTTGTTACGGGAACTTCTCATTTACATATATATTTAGTAGTGTATTGTAATTCTTACCTGCATTAACCTGCGTGGACTGCATGGACTAATATTGTACTAAATATTATCTGGCTACGGATGATACAAATTACATATCTCTGTGCACCCGTTTTTTTAACCTGCAAGCAGAAATGTCAAATCGTCCGAGAAGCTTATTGGCCAATGTTAGAACTCCACTATATTTGAACTATTTTGATTGGATGATGAACACAGTTAAATAACTCAGGTCATAATTTAGCATCAACCAACTCAGCTACAATTCTGACTTCTGGATTATGTGGACAAATATGGGAATACTGTGATATCGGAATCTTTTGCAACGAATTTGGTAAAGAAATCATTGCAATTTCTAGCTGTAATTTTATAATTTTTGTATTCAAATCTAGTCTTTAAGTTCCGTCATAGACTTATACGACTGTATACTTCCGATTTTATTTTGTTCCCGAGTTATATCGAATTATGCATGATTTATGGCAATTCCACCTTATAGAAATCCTACCTTATGCAATATCATCTGAACACGGCCAATTGGCAAATACAAATATAATCTTTACTTGATTGAAAATCGATTACGATTTCATAGATGAAATTAATAATATTTTGAAAGTGTGACCACTTTGTTAGCCGTTTCGGTCTCAGTCTGTTTGAATAGCCTATGTAGTGACAAGAACGAATATAAGCTTGAAAAGTGTGTGCTATTGGTGGGGGTTTGTAGCTCAGAGATAAGATCGTTTGCATGAGACAAATGGACGCGCGTGTTCGAGTCCTCGCCGAACTCCAATAATTTTAAAACATATAAATGTAACAATTGAAGTGAAATAATAACAGTATCAGTAATTCCATACGATGCATTTCCAATTACGGATAATAAATCACTCCGATGTTTTCTAGTTATTCATACGAACTTCGAATATTTGACGGGATTAAAATACTATTTAATGAAAGTAAAAATAGTCGTAGTTAGAAAATTCGTTCAAAGGTATAAATAACTATAATTGGATTCAATCCAAAATGCAAGAAAAAACTGTTCCTTAACTCGCAAAGGACAATTTTGGCAATTTACGTCCTATAAGTCTATATCCCAAATGAAGGGAAGATAAACAAAAACATTTCAACGATTTTAGTAGTCCGTTTAGACTGTGCCTAAGACTATTTCTTGATAACGGTTTGCCCAAAAATTGTGTTTTCGTCGAAAAACAAGCCAGTAATTGTTACGTGCGGGTTTCGATGTAAATCGGGTTTCCCAAAATTGTCATTAAAAACCTTTAAACGACCAATTAGATATGGCACTCATTTACTGATTTGTTCAACTATTCTATAGTGGCAAGGGTAAATTCGACACTACGAAGAGGACCAATGAAAAGTCTCGATTTATCCGAAACTTTTTTTTCAGACGAATATTGAAGCCAATAATATTCAGTCGTATTCAAAGAGTATCCAAACGCCCGAAGTGTGAAATGTTGTGTTAGAATTGTCACTGAGAGGTTGATGGCCCCCGATTTTCGAGAGCTCTAGACAATCAGTGACCTCCAAAATTTACCTACGAGTGCCACATTAATTAAAATTCGGACGATTCCGTAATGAAAAAAAAAACAAATAACATTACTTTTCCTGATGATTCATTTTACGAATTTCAGTTATACAATGACCTTTATAAGTGCATATTTTTCGATTCCAAAGAAAAGTAAAGTCTATTGTTCTATAACTGATGGAAAATAATGTTTCTATATATAATTTATAGGGTTTATACACAACCGTCCTAAGGTTGTGTATAACCAAGTCTTCACAGCGCCTCAATGTTCCTAAATAATAAACAAATACAGTGGCGACACAAAAAATGTCCGGTCGTATATTTTCTTCTCGAGCCGTCTCGCCGGAAAATCAATGAATAGTTTTGAATAAAATGTTTACCATTTGAACGGTGAACGTTTAGCTTTAATATGGTAGACCTTGTATTAAAAACTATTCATTGATTTTCCGGTGAGACGGCACGAGAAGAAGATATACGACTAGACGTTTTTTGTGACGCCAGTGTACTACGTTTTTATAATTACTTTTAAACGACTCTACCACACACCTAACCAGGTCGCCCCCCCCATCAAAACCGCGGTATACCCGGGTCAGGATTTTTAGCCAGTCTGATAGAGTTTGT
>SCLF01367785.1:0-15968 GCA_004367975.1 Mesochordaeus erythrocephalus
CGTCTCCAAAACTGCTTGAGAAAAAAATACGCCTGCCAAATATACCCCACCCCCCTCCCGGTGCAGCAATGACTTGTCAATGGCTGTAATTTTGCGCCACAGATGTCAAACTCATCGCAGCGTCAAAAACCCAGGCAAACCTTGGATTTTTTTTAAATCGATTCTTAAATCGTTTTTATATCAATTTTCTGTCATCTCTTCACTCGGAAATCTCTTCCTTTTTCACAGGAATTCAACACCTGTGTGAAAAATTAGTAATGCTGATTTCAAGTACGTACAACGAATATAGGTTATTTCCGAAATTTCCAAAAGTCCAGACTTTTTGAATCCATAATTTTGAACCGTAATATTGGTCGGTATTTTTTGACATTACTTTTAAAATCATATCTTGAGCGCATTCTGTAGCTGTGGAAAGAGCCCTGGTAAAACTTACCAGTATATACCATCATCCTGTGGAACTTGAGGCCTTCTGCGTACCATTAGTGTTCATGAGTTCATTTATTTGATGAAAAAACTCTCTCTTTAAGCGACCGGAGTCGAACCATTTGATCCCTCTAGTTAAAATGATGTCAGATCTAGTTTGAACCTTGGCAAAAGACCGAAAAGTCTTTGTCAGAATACCTAATCTCTATAATGACCATTTTATCAGCGCGTGTAAATGACATTCTCTCTCCCTTTTTCTCTCAAGTTCGCTATTTTGCCCGCAGGCTACATCGAGTTTCTAGCATTATTCATAATGCTCGGGACCTGTCGGGCTAAACGAATCTGACAGACCTGTGACTAGATGAACACATATTGGTGGCGCGACAAGCATTCTCATTTTCTTCCTCGAACTCTCTGGTCTTCACTCACGATTAGGGTGTGTCAATGAATTGGAAGAAAATTATACTACTCCCCCAGACGCAACGCTCGTAGCAATTTTCGTAACAATTTTCGTAATAATTTTTGCAATAATTTTTGTAACAATTTGTGTAATAATTTTTTTTAACAATTTTTGTAATAATTTTTTTTAATACTTTTTGTAACAGTTGGTGAAACAATTTTCGTAACAATATTTGTAACAATTCTTGCAACAATATTTGTAACAATTTTTGTAGCAATTTTTGTGACAATTTTTACAACAATTTTTGTAGCGATTTTCGAACAATTTTTTTAATAATTTTTGTAATAGTTTGTAAAACGATTTTTGTAACAACTTTTGTAACAATTTTTGTAAAGATTTGTGTGCAAATTCTTGTAAAAATTGGTGTATCAAATTTTGTAACAATTTGTGTAACAGTTTGTGAAACAATTTTTGCAACAATATTTGTAACAATTTTTGTAACAATTTGTGCAACAGTTTGTGAAACAGTTTTCGTAACAATATTTGTAACAATTTTTGTAGCAATTTTTGTGACACAAGTGGACAACACAAACATAATGCAAATAACAATAAAAACACATAAGTTCATTTCGGCAGTGTAAAAATATAGCTTATTCGCGGGTTCAAAACGAAAATTGTGGAATCGGAATCGGTCATCTTCTGATTGTTCAAATTAGCTCACAATCGACACATATTGGCTTTATAAAATTTTAACTAACCGATTTATTTAAATTATAATATTTCTGGCCAAATTTCTATAGGTGTAAAAGAAAAAAGTCGGGAAAGTAAAAATAAAATAAATCGTAAAATCGTAAAATAGTTGTAAAATGCAAACATAAATGATCATTTCCATATATATTTCCGGTCGGAATTTACGCGACAGATTTCGAGCTTGGTTTTCCAATCCGACATATAGTTGTTATAATGCGACAAAAGGTAGATTATGTCTATTATAGGAGTGATGACCAGCAGGGAATTATCCTGTCTCGACACCGGCGAGACGGACAGTGGGGAAGAAAGTACTGACCAATATCCGTTTGGCAGGAGCTTATATGAAGCTGATGAGCAGCATCGTAGGCTTGGAGTAAAGATGGGATTTCAGCCCAGTCAACCCTTTGCCAACCGAAGTTCAAATATAGAGGGGGAAGCAATGTTGAAAGGAGATAATCTCCTGCAGTTCGTAACCCAATGTATATCTGAGAACTGGGAGGAACACATTAGTGTGAGGATGAGAAAAGCTATACGAGGAATATTGCGTGGGAAGAAACATTCAGTCTGCAGAACCCGCCTAGAATTTGTCATCAGATACGAACAAGAAACTAAGGATGAGGTGGTGGGGGATGGAGCATATCTCAACACGGTGTTTTTGTTGCTTGAAAAGGAAATATCTGGTGAAATGGTTGTTAGTTGCGCATATTTTAAGCCCTTTTTTTAGCAATAGAGTGCATCTTGGAATCCTTACGACGCTTTGAAGAAGATATTGATCGAACCGGTACCATTCAAGAGCCATGTTGCCAGGTTCACGGCAGGGATTATGCCGATGTTTGCGAATGCGGACAGTGCTCTTGCAGTATAGCCCTGGTGAAACTGACTGAGCATTTTCAGGTTCGCCCTGGTTGTCGAAATATAGATTCTTCCCGTAAGTTGATATTTAATTTTTATTGTATTGTATTCAAGGGGAGGTCCAAAAATATAACTCAAAAATAAATTATGAGCGAATTTCTGATTGATATTTAGAGTGGAAATTCCAAAGATACGCATTTGCCAATTTTACTTGACTCACTGTATATGAGTTTCTGATTGATATTTAGAGTAATAATTCAGAGGGTACGTGTTTGCCAATTTTACCTGACTCACTGTATAAGTACGCGATGCGCAGAAGAATCGATATGAAGTGAATTAAAATGGCATTACTTGAGGAAAATATCTAAAGCTAACCTTCGTGCGCGATGAAAGAAACCAATTCCGAAATATAACAGAAACACTTAAACATTTTCTGGCCTTTTTTTAAAACTTCCGCATTTGTTAGAAATATGCAGGTTTCCCAAAATGTGTTCGTTATAAGCTCGCCCCGAAACAACTGCATGAAAATTAATGAACAATCTAGTTAAATTCATTGTGTCCATTTCCAACAATGCGAACTTCGAATTCATAGCTCGAAAAGAAATAATCGGGAGTGTTTTAACCCTAGTTGGATGCCCTAGAGTCCACTAATTGTGCTCCCTCTTAATATATTCGTGCCATTCATAGACATGTAAATCTCTGTTTTAAATTCAGAATGGTACTTCCCAGGATGCGTTTATGCCAATTTTACTCAACCCACTGTAGATCTACGCGCACGGCCCGAAACAACGTAGAAACAAAATGGGTATATGAGGTGTAATTCACGTAAAATTGTAAACAGGCGCGACTGTAGCTAGGGGTTAATTTGTATAGTTCTCATAAGAGTGTAAGTGTATCTATACATTTTTGAACAATAGCACTTGTCGCTTGATAAGTTAGTCAGTTGTAGCCAGCCTTTATAATGCAATTATAATTGCCCTAGAATATAGGGATATCGAAATTTTGGCTGCCTCTTTGATTTCACATTTTGACTAGTCTGAGCACATTCTGATTTTTGTGGCTTTAGTCTAGGCAACTTGGCTATCAGTTCGAATGAAACAAATTTGAATTCAGACCTAACTTATCATATACAGTCCTGTGTGTATTAATTGTTTATACTTGAGTAATATGGCTACGACAGATAAAAAAAATGCTCCATGTATATTGGAGTGTGCACTAAATAAAGTTTACTTATACAGAGGCCTAACTAATTTTTAGTTCAATAAATATGTTTCTAGCCAGAGCCAGATTGGGTTCATATATGAATGTAGGCCTTAAGTAAACTGTCGGGATTCTTGATTTCAGAAATTATCACGTTTTTATCATATTCATACTAGTGGACTAGGAGAAGGCAGAAACCACCCGAATAGAGGACCTTTTAGTGGAGAAATATACCCGAGTGGTAACGGAATATTTTAAGGATATGAAAAACGGCTGCGTAATTTCATACGACGGTTATTGGAGGCGGGGAAAGAGAATTACCGCGGATTGTTCATCAAACATGATGGAGAGTGTTTGTCGGGAATCCTAGAGTGGCACATGTTTAGTGCGTTACTGGGCACAATAAGGGCCAATCACATACGAAAACCTATCTTGAGCATGGAGTTTGAGCATACTGAGTCGGTGGTAATCAGACAAATGCTAGAACAACATTTAGGTAAGAGGATTAGAAATCAATGCCAGAAATAATTATCAGACCTTCCAGGTGAAAATATGAAGTTGATACTAAAGCAAACCGGCTGCAGTATCAAAACTCAACATATTGGTACTGATATGCAGCAGTTCGTCAGCCCGAATTACCGAGCTTATAACGTAGGTTACCTCATTCAATTAAACATTGCAAAACTCATCCGATTCAGATAAGCTATGAATTAGCAATATGGAACAGTTTGACCCATCAGGAAGCGAAATTATTAATATCTTGGGATTTATCTGCGGCCGGGGGTACCGAAGTAATGGAAGGTAAGGTTAAGTTATAATTTGGACCTGTATTAATCCTAACTCGGCGTCTTTTTGACTTCCGGTTGAATTTTTCATAATACACGAAAGTATAATACTTCCTTCGAAATATTCGTCTGATTTTACTGGGGGGTTTTTATCTGCATCAAGCTGCAATTGGGAATCTGACTTTGACTATGAGTTAGTGATTAAATAATGTTATCTATCAAAGAAGAATTGTGCCCGATGTTCTAAACAGAAAGATAAGAAATTCCTCCATGTAATGCGCAGATGCGTGGAAAAGAAAACGAAATTTTTCAACCCACCTATTTATTAATACTTCTAGCTTTACACGAACCCAATGGACGCTGTGTCGTTCACAATGGTGGAATTGTGCCGAGACGAGGCAATTTTATCGGGGATCGTACGAAAATTGTCAAGTCACCCTATTTGGGCTTTCTTCCCTCGCGGCGGTATTGTCAGGACGAGTGCTACAATGAGCAACACACCTTCGTGCACGTATGATCTGGAAAGAACACATAATCATCACTTAATAAACATCTGCAGTACTTAAAATAGAAGGTACATCACTTTAAATATACACATCATTGCAAAAAAACAATAAATTTAGGCATATCTCAGACATACTCTAAATATACCTCATTAAAACAGATATGGACGGGTCTATGTTAGATCTGACAGTATTTAGGATGTGCAGATGCATCGTGAGTGACAGACAGAAATGAGTGACAGACAAAATTTTAATTTTTGGTGTAATTGTTAACCCTATATTAATGGTATATTGCTATGTTAATCATATATCCCAGTATTAACCTACAAACATGCACACTCCCAAAATAATTCGGAGTTTTTCTTCCTGCATGATCATTTTATACCGGAACCACTATATTCGGCAAAGCCATTTTCAAACCAATGAGCCCAGAAAGTTATCGTACAATGAGAACCTAATTCCCGCGATATTCCCGCTATATCCGATTGAGCTAAGCGGACACATTTATGAGTGTGTCTCGGGACCAATTAAACACCGTATTTATCTACTATTCCCACTTGACTTTTCTTGACCATAACAATTCCCACTCTCCACTCACAGCACTATTTTTACACGAGAACTAAGGGTATAATGAGTGTTTCAGGCATATAGGATATATAAGACGTGAGGGGATTTTTAGTTGGATAATAAATTGTTTTATGATCGATAATAAGGTCAAATTATGGATTTGTATGAATTATTACGTATTATTTCAATTCGAATTTTTCTTTCAACGAAATTTCATGCGATGGAAATTTAAGCCTATCCTTATTGTTGTTACGAACACCCTTATGTTGGGTATCATACACTTTTTAAAAGCGAATGTTCAGTAGAAATAGTGTCGTAAGTTCAATAATTAATTTTAAATAGCCGTATCTTGCAGCCAGTTGGCGAATTAGTCCTAATATACATGTATATTATAAGTTCAAAATAGAAATTATAAAGATTAAATTAAATTAAATATTAACAAAGGACTGGAAAACTCAAATAGTGTGAGAAAGTTCGAGTGTTGTCCAACGAGACGACGATAAATTAACGCGCTTAATTATTATTTTCAACATCACGCGTATTCTAGAAGCCCCATTTCCAGGAAAAATATATCACGTGAAAACCTAGATATTCAGCCAAACAAGACTGCCAATTTCACCTAAAAACAATTATCAGTTTTATAGTTAGAAATTAACGTGCTTAATTAGTATTTTTAATATCACGCGTTTTCCAGAAGCCCCATTTCCAGGAAAAATACATCACGTGAAAGCCTAGATATTCAGCTAAATAATACCGTTAATTTCCTTTGGAAATAATTATTAGCTTAGAGTTAGAAGCAAACTAATAGCAATGAAATTACAAATTATCGTCGTCTCGATGGACGCATTCCGAAAGTTCGTAAACGGCAAAATCAATCTTCTGAGAGAACGCGTGGCGCTAACCGTTCACTGTCTAATTAAAATATGTGCAAAAGATAATGTAATAATAATCTAAAAAGATAATAATGATAGATTGTGTTTCTATCCCATTTGTGCACGGAGAGGTAATAGTGGGGAATAGTATGGGTATACGGGTTAATACTTATTTCGCGTTAAAAAATGAGAACCGCAGCCAAAGTCAGAATTGGCAGCATTAATCACTTATCATGTCGAGTGTTTCTTGTCTTAATTGACAGGGTTGAAAGTTTGATCTGCGGAAGTGACCTATGGAGCCTAAGAGTCTGGAAGCTTTTTTATATCTGCTAGAAAAATTGACATATGACGTTCACATTGCATCGTAACAAGTATTCTGAAAATCGATACAGTCAAATGAGGAAAAGTAAGTAGCGGAAAATGCTGTGAAGTTTGTTATGTCCCAGATCAATACGAAATTAATTTCCTTCCAACATGAACATGTTAGTCCCGACCTAGCTGATTACATATATATATTATGGCTTAAATATCTTATATAAATAATTTAATAACACATTCTTAATGGTACCTATATTCAAACACTTGGGAGCAGATAAACCAGAGGGGTGACCATCGTACGCTAGAAATCATTCTGTGTTATTCATTATAACCTCCCAGCAAGTACTGTGTAAGTTAATAAGACTGACTAGGGTTGCTCGGATTGTATTAGATGAAATGTCGTGGTTTTAAGTGGCGCTGGTACCCCCTTAAACAAGATATCAGAATCGCATCTGTTTACGTATACACATTTTGTGATAATCATATCCTTAGGTTATCAGTTTGGAGTGATAAGATTAATGAGTGACATATAAACATTGCTTGAGAGTATAAAGACGGATCGAGCAGCTGATTGAGGATGTCTGAGGGTAAAAGTGATAGGGATAATGGATCGACCTAGATTTATGTGTTATTTGAAATGGATATTAAACCTGATTATTCTTTAGGTGAAGGGGTTAATCTTGCCATTGAACCGTACCGAATGACTCATATGCCGTGATTAGTAATAGCCAGCCACCTGAGCCACATTAAATTTCTAGGGACAAAATAATTTTATAGATCGCGTGATTAAAAAACGTGGGTTAGATAGCACCAATAGTCATCTGACGGAGGGAAGCTAAACTGTATGAATGTGTTCTTATTGGCCAGCCCATCTAATTACGTGGGTGTATAGGGTTGATCCAAATATGATCTCGCAGATCTTAAGAGAGATTAAATCATTCGGAGAAAATAAGAGATTAAGCTAGAGAAAAATAATTATTTTACCTAAACTGAAAATTATAGATTTGGTGTCGACCGGACGGTCAGCAAGTTGGAAGAAGGTTGTACGATCTGAAGCGGTATTGAACGGCGGTATTAAGCGGCAGTCGTTGAGTGAAAAAAAGACCAAAAAATTCAACAGAATCGTGACTGAAGTGGAAGTTCCAGAAAAACATGGCCTATATACAGCCCTGGGTGTAAGTGTACGAATTATTACTAAAAGGGGATGATTAGGGGTATAAGCAACAGATCGCCCATATCCGAAAAGTTAACCGCTTAACATCAGTATATTCAGGCTTTTTATGCATATATATCCGGAAGTGTGGATGAACCGCTTAGCTTAACTTAGGTAAAATGTAGTCAATCTGTTCGCGAATTCTCGTGTTTTGATCCGTAATTAAGTAAGATGTGAGATTAAGGGTGGATTTCGTAGCTTAAATTGATAAGTTATGTCAGCTAGGTTATACGTAAATAACCGATCAATCCGGAGTTAAAGAAGCGCCATTTAACTCAAATTGACAAGTTATAGTCAAATAGGTCATATCTTGGTCCATATTTATATCTAAAAAACCGGAGTTATTATTTTTGGAATCTCAAATATATTAAAACCAACGATCATTCCGTACTGTAACCTAAGTGAAGGGCTATGGTTGTACTTTGGAAAACTAAAACATTCATTCAGTGCGAGAGCAGAAATGCTGAGAGTGATGGACGCAGAGCATACTACAGTGGTGACACGGATAAGACTATGGGGAGACTTCATAGATCAGGCCGCAGCCGCCGGGATGGAAAATTTACGTATCTTGGTAAGTCACTTTTACGAACTCAGCATAATTCGAACTTTGGGACCATATCAGTTAAGTTTTTCATAACAACTAAGCGCTAAATATCGGGAATTATGTTGAACTTTAGGTTTTTCAAAGCCGAAAATATATGCTTATTGTTAGGTCAGATCATATTAAGTAACTAAGTAATTGATTGTTCATTTGTGGGTATTTTGATGTCCTCAGGAAGCAACCAGCCGGATCCAAGCGCATAAAGTGGAATCGACGTCATATTGTAAAGTCTAGGCCCATAATGAATTATCTCATATCCAAAAGTCATACGTTCGAGTCCGAGTGGTTGCAGCTCTTCATTATAACGAGATCTTTACCTCGCCGTCTCATGCCCAATAATTGGATTACGTAGGATACCCATAAAGTAGCCGACACCGTAGAGACACTTGTGTTTACGATTTTTACCTAATGTCTTAGATTTTTAAACAATTTGTCACGTTGAGACTAACTCAGCTGGGGGGATATCAGATTTCCCTTAGCGTACTCAAAGCATACAACTGATCAGTGTGGTCATAATAGACCCAAAAACTAATCCCCTTGTGAAACTAGACGGGAATCCGAAGTATCGGTTTGGCCTGATACAGGTTGTTGGCCCGCTTATAGTCCAAGAAGCGGCGAAAATCTCGGTACCGGTTTAGAGGTAGCGCTCGATGTTTTCCCAACTAAGACGCAGATGTCTTAAAGGGCAGAAAAAAAAACTAATAACTAAAAATTAGTGAATCAAAAGTGCCACCTCCCAATAACCTATAGATACGTAATTTTCGAAGATGATTTCCCAGAATGGGTCGTCTCGGGCACCAATTAGGAAGTGGTCAGCAACTCAGAGTATCCCACTTCCGGTTTCCAGATTTCACCTCCGGTGGGACCTCCGGTCTAAAATAGTTATTTTAGGAGTTTATTTTGGGGCTTTGTTTAGAAATTTCATTTGGAAGCTTAATCGGTAATCTATTTAGAAATTAATTTGGAACTTTGATTCAGAAATTTAATTAGCAAACTGTTCAGACATCTATTTGGAAACTTATTTTGAACCTAATCTTTAGAAATTAATCTTAGAGAGTTATTTAGAAATTTTTTAATTAGAAACTAATTTAGAAATTGATTGGAATGTTAATTCAGGAATTTATTTTAGAAATTTATTTTTGGAAAATTATTTTGCAAATTTATTTTTTAAATTTATTTTAGAAATTTATTTTAGAAATATATTTAGAAACGTAGGCAGCTCATCATGTTTCATGAAAATATAGATGGACATCGTTGAGAGTGCTCGGTAAAATATTCGAGTTATTTTGGTAATTTGATTTCGAAATTTATTTTAGAGATTTATTTTGGAGCTTAATTTTAGAAATTTATTTTAGTAACTTTTTTAGAAATATATTTAGAAATTTATTTGGAACTTATATTTAGCAATTTATTTAGAGATTAATTTAGGCATTTATTTGGAAATCTTATTTAGAGATTTATTTTAGAAATTTATCTCAGAGATTTATTTAGAAATTTGTTTAGACATTTATTTAGAAATTTATTCAGAAATTAATTTTAGAAATTTTATTTTCAGTTTTATTTAGAAATTGATTTAGGAATTAATTTAGAAGTATTTTTTAGAAATGTATTTAGAAATTAATTTATTAATTTTATTTTAGAAATATATTGTAGAATTTAAATTTTAGAAAAGAGAAAGATTTCTACGACTTTATTTTACAGATTTTTAGCAAATTGATTTTTAGAAAATTAATGTATATATAAAAAAGAATTCCTTGGAAATATATTTAGAAATTTATTTATTATTCCCAATAAAATTAATTTGTTGGAAACTGATCTGTACTATGACAAAGCGTCTGTAGTTAGTGATATGTGTCCAAGGGAGTATACATCCCAATATTGCCCTACAGACATGAACATTCCCAAAATAATTCGAAGTTATCTTTCTGTGTGATCGACTTATTCCAAAACCACTTGATTAAATTAAGTGATGTAGTGACGCGTGGAAGCATAGTTGTTATTGGAATATAGAAGGCTGTTAGAGTAATTCACAAAATTAAAGGTCTGCGCAACGGCATCACGATTGATGAGAACGATGTGCAGAGATGAACAGGTCATCTATCAAGTCCGAAAACGATTTACAGGAGGCACCGAGTATGAGGGTCTACAAGCATTAAAATGTGGAGTCGATATGATGGAGGCCCATTTAGTCAGTGGCGGCAGTATGCAGGAGTTTCCACACGCTGATATCGATGAGGTCTGGGGCATCAGTCGCGTTTATGGAATCGCGAGTGGCGTAGATGTTGTCAGCGCATTGTCAATAGCTACCGAACTGTATGCTAATCCAACTCCAGCATACGCGATTAGGACTTCAATACCTCGTCTGGATCGTGAGATGGTAGATGCATATGGAATGGTGTCTGATCTCCCACTAAGCCGATTGTCGGACTACATTGGAAAACTGTAAGTCGTAAAATGAATTAGTTGTTGACGTAAATCTTTGAGGTGGGACTTATAGAATGTTTTTAGTGTCGCAATAGTAAACTACTCATTTTTCAGGCTGCCAGAAAAGATTGCCTACACTGATCACGGACCCCAGGCTGTAGTGAACTACAGTCGGAGTCCCAACTTTTTCGCCGAGTTAAGTTCCAACGAGGTGGAACAACTTGGTTTGTTACCAGAGATGGTGCAACTAACACCCCAACTCGCGTGGGATTGGTTGTATAGTCTTAGCCCCGATTGTATATATCTATACTGGAGTCTAGCGGTAATGAAGCGAAGTTTGTGTAAAACCAACGCACATGATTATCACAATTGTGCCTGTATA
Source organism: Mesochordaeus erythrocephalus (assembly GCA_004367975.1). Taxonomy (NCBI): domain Eukaryota; kingdom Metazoa; phylum Chordata; class Appendicularia; order Copelata; family Oikopleuridae; genus Mesochordaeus; species Mesochordaeus erythrocephalus. The sequence continues at coordinate 11,291 of SCLF01367785.1, forward strand.
TCCTGCCACAACCAGTTACAGTTCATAAATCTAGGGCCAAAATTTGTAGGCAACGAACAAACTATCCACTGCGCTGTCAGTTTGTTAGCCAAAGCGTTGAAGGAGGGGCAGTTTGGCGAGTCACATGTGGACTTTTTGGGTAAACGTTTGAGTATGGTTGGGGAGGGGCATCTGACTGTGGTTGTCACACAGCAGCCGATTGCGAAAGATCAGATAAAGGAGACCGCGGCGTCGATTGCTCTTGGCAGTTTAATGTCGCTGATTGAAATGAAGCCACGGGCCTTTTCCAATTACTACCCAGTCGACTTGGAAAGCATATCAACCTGGGCCGTAGATGGTTTACAGCATATCAGTCAATTTATTAAAAGGCGAGATTGGGAAGAACTACTTAAAGATTGGAAGGCCGAAGGGAAAAGCCGCTGTGGTGATTTAACTGAGCGCGTTGGTTGTATGCTGACCGAATATTTAAACAAACAGACGGACCTGGTATGCAAAATTTATAATCGGAGCGGCCCTATAATTGAATTGAATAAACTTAGATTCACTAGTATCCAACTTAGACAAACTTAGTATAATGATCTCAACATGGAAAATATAGATCCGCTCTACAGCAGTAAACGGGTAACTCATCTAGCCATACATGAGTCCTTCCATAGAACCGGCAAGATGTCCCTTCCTTGTTGCCAGAGCCCTGAGTGTATGAATAATCGATTACTCTTCAAGCAGCTGCTTAATGCGCATCGATTTGTGAAACATGTAAAGTCCGAACCATTGCTAGTAGCTCGTGGTTATCCCGTAACTGCTTTGGCGCTCCAAATTATGTCGGAACGAATGGCAGATCATTTGGAATCTTTATATTGTATGGAGAACGAGGACGGATATATAATTAACCCGGGGTACCAGCGTTATTTTCCCACCTTTGGGAATATAATCCCTTCACGGAGAGGATAAGTTAGCTTGTTAAGTAAGCTGGATACATGGATAAAGATGAATAATATATGGTGCATATTTTGGAAAAAAGTATTTGAGTTTACCTACTAGTTGCATGTGAGTTTTAGGAGCGAACTCGTCACTCACATGCAGCTTTACTGTAATGGATTGAATTATGTTGGACATAGATGCAGACTTGTTATATTCCGGCACCTTTCATTGAACAGAGACAAATGGGGTTGCTGATATATTGTGTGTATTTACTCAAACTGACAAATATCTGGGAGATTACAGGAAATGTTCTTCACTGCGTTTAACATATATTTTTACTTCAAGGCCCCTCTTTTAACTGCCATTGTCGTTTTGCCCATTTAATAAAGTCACCGCCTATATGATACGAAAGATAAGCAAGGCTAGCTAACTGTTAACAAATAAATACATTAAGATCCATAGACTTGTATGACCCTGGGTCTCATTCACACCGATGACCGATGTACCTGACTGCATGCCAATCAGCGAACCAGACGACATTGGCTAAGGGATATGAAAGACACTAGTCTACTGGGTATTGCTTAACTACTTATACATAGGGCCTCAAGGTGACAGAGCTCATAGCCCCTCGATCGAAAGTCTGATAACTACTTGACACATCATAAAGTTTTAATCTCAGATGATAAGCCGAATGTCCATGAGCCCAGTCACAATTAAGCAGAATGCCTTAAGGCTGGACTAAGGCTACCCGTATATACCAAAGTGGCCTTTCAATATAAAGTTGGTTACCTTTCTACGTAACAGAAATGGAATCCTCCGTAGCTGTATGCAGCGTCGCGTAACAAGTCAGCAAGCATGTATGGGGAGAACTTGCTTACGTTAGCAAAGATTGGACAGTAATCATCCAGAGCTTGATCATATTGACGTAGGTATGTACGATATATATGTGTAGAGAAGCTTGTGTCCCATCTAACAGGGCAATGCAAGATAGTATATGCTTATATAATTGAAATGACACGTTAGCGAACGGGAGGGAACAATAGAACATGAGAAGCTTGTGGAGCAAATAATACTGGAAGTAATGAATGTAGCTTATCTAACTGCTCCATATATATTAATCTATGCTAGATAATTAAAGAAGTTCGATAATAATTGAGGTTGATTAAATGTTAAAGCAGGAGGGAGTCAGGAGGATAGTCATGGAGGAGATTGCCTGATAGGTTGAGAACTTCTAAGGATTCGTTTGAATAGAAGTGATTTAGATCCGAAAGGAAGCGAATACCCTCTTCACCCATTGAAATGAGATCATCAATAGGCACTCGCTTTCCCAGCATGCTAATCACCTTTTTGGCAATTGACAGCAATTCCTCCTTAGTTGGTGAGAAGCTATTCCTACACATACTGCAACCATCTCTTCCCGCTTGAAGCCGGTGATAACAACGAGTTCTATAGAATATCGAAACTTCGATATCGAATTGTTTGGTACCAAGTAATTCCTTTATGGAGTTAGGGAGTACATTGAACCAGGGCGCGACGCATCCTGGAAAGAAAAGGTGTTCTCTATTAGAGAATTTATTATGTGGGACCTTAGGTAGGAGCTCGGGAATTTTACGTCCTAACTTTAGGAGTTTCTTGAAGGATGGGCCATATTTACAGACACGATTATTATAGAATGTATTGTCGTTGTATTTGATGATATTTTTGAGGATTAGAAATAAGTCATTAGGTGATTGATTCCTAAGAATCCGGTTCAGCGTAAGTAGACCCATTTTTTGATGAAGAAGATGGATTGGCATCCAGTTACCCATTCTCAATAAGTCTCTTTGAGAGAGACGATCATAGCTGTCCTCTTTTATATCTAGAATAAGTCTGAGCTGACTATTCAAGACCGTTTGCATGGTGGTGTAGTTGGCTTTACTCCAGGGGGGCTGGATGCCCAGTCCATAGGTGAAAAGGCCATAAGTGTTGGCGTAGGCTACCATAAGAATCTGCCGCTTGGTCCCAAGATTAATTAGATTCTTGATGCTATATACTAGGCCTCGCATTTTGTTCAGTGTATACTCGAATTGTGGTTTGAGAGATAAGTTAGAGTCAAAACGGAAACCAAGTAGGCAAACGTTAGAAACCAGATTGAGGGAACCGATAGGACTTGAGATTTTGGTTGGAATTTTTTTCCTAAGTGAGAGATTGCCGACAGCCATAGTTTCGGTCTTGAGCTCATTAATGAGAAAGCCACAGTTATTCATGTAGACCCGGGTGTCCTCCAGAACTGCACTCACTCTCCTGACAACCGACTCCGCCCCCTCGTCCCAAGCCAGGACCACGCTATCATCGGCGTAGCACTGGCAGCGACGACCGGCGATGGGACTCCAGTCAGCGAGAGGAGGGGCAGTCACTTTAATAAAGCCATTAATGGCTAGATTAAACAAGAGGGGTGAGGTAGGGTCCCCTTGCATACACCCTATTGCAGGAATGTTGAAAACCTCAGATTTAGATCCTCCGGAAACAACCTGTGCTTTCCTTTGACGAAACTGACTTTTAAAGTACAACAGGGTCTTAGGGGAGACAATACGCTCGAGTATGTTGATAGAGGTGGAATATTGGACGCAAAAGAAAGCAGAGCTAAGATCTAATGCGACTAGTATAGCACATGAGTTGTGATGGATGGACGCCATTTGATATAGAAGGGAAGCAATGGCGAGATCACAGCCATATCCTTTACGGAAACCGAATTGGCGATCGTCTAGTATGTTGTTGTTTTCACAGAACTGCTGTAAACTGGCAGCTACCACCTTACCGACTAGTTGTTGCTCAGCACATCCAATACTAAGGAATCTGCGGTTTTTGATTTCTTTGATGTTACCTTTCTTAAGGATAGCAACCAGTTTACTAAAGAGGAATCTATCAGCGTAAACGCCCATAACTAGATAGCGACGGATAGCCTTGTAAATCAGTGGACGGTATTCTTCTGGCAAGGCACATAGGAATTCCCCGTTAAGCGAAGAATTGAGACCCCTAGTTTTGTTTTTAAGGGATGAGAAACATTTGTCAAAACTCTTCACCTCTGGGTCCTTAGAAAACCACGGAACCAGATGCTCCTCGAATGTGAATCTCAAGTTTGACGGTAACAACGGAATAAAAGTTTCGACCTTATAGGAAGGAAGGAAGTTAATTGTATGCTGTATAATTGAGGCGTAGAGTCTGAGGAACTCCTTGGCCAAGTCAGCTGCAGTGAATAGCTCTGTAGCACAAATAACTGATTTATCCTTAGGGTTCAACTTACGACACAGTTGGAAGATGTCAATGTTGGAAAAAAACTCCGTATTTGGTTTGGACGTATGGTGTTTACGTCTGTCCCGTTGATGGCTAAGATTGACGAACTTCTGAAGCTGAGAAATAGTAAGGTCTAGTTTAAACATGGAGTCGGAGTTTTCGACTAGTTCCTTTTTAAGTGCAAACATTCTAAACAACAGGATGCGGAGTTGCTTGGTATGTGCAGATGTGAGAACGCTGTCGAGGAAGACTGGAAATGCTTTAGAGGTGACAGGTTGAAGGAGGTCGGCGAGTTCATTAAGAAATAGGAACAGAAAATCAGAAGAAAGAACCACCGAAAAGAGGACAAGATTGTTGTTGGAGTGTTTGGATTCATCCTCCAGCAAGCCATTAGTTAACAGGATTGAGTCCTGTTTCTGCAAGATGTTGAGCTTTGATTGTAGGTTGTCTAATAGAGATGACGCTGTGAGATTAAGTAGTTTAA